>JABEVS010000553.1:1542-38854 GCA_018290735.1 Coelastrella sp. MACC-549 | reverse complement strand
CACCAATTGCCAGCGCACCCATCAACATTGTGCAACAGCAGCAGGGACACCGTACCAGACCATAGCCCACAAGATAACAAAAAGTGCAACATACCTAGCACACAATGACTGCACCAGCTGCACCAGTAATACATAGCTGATCTGCGAAGGGCGCTGCACAATGCCCTGATGTGCTGAGCGGCTGGAGTAATGCTGTCGCAGTACCCATGCCTGAAAACAACAGAAGAGACAGCAGCAGACGTTGAGAACAAAGTTGTGGAACAAGATATAGCACATGTGGCACTGAAAACTATCTGACAGTAGGTGTCAGCATCAACCAGCCGCTGGCAAGCTGTAAAGCAGCATCACAGCACTGGCACAAAATAGCAGAGTTCAAGTAAAGCTGTCGATGTGTGTTGCCTTACATTGCACAGTATCTTTCAGCTGCTTGGAAATTGCGTGGCCAGTGTGAGCATAGAAGAAGAAGAAGTAAGTTACCCTTACCGGCCGTAAAGAAGAAGAAGAATAACCCTTTCCGGCCGCAAGGCCTTTGGGAATATGCACCGGCCGTAAGGCCCTTAAGAAGATATACTAATGTGAGCATAATGGTGGTGGACGATCGCACCTTGCGCACGCAGCGGCAACTGCGGCGGGGATTTGTGGGGATCGCACTGCTGCAGGCTTGCAACTTGCAACTTGGCTTGAAGCCAATTGGCTCACCGAGCACAGCTAAGTCACATGGTAAGGAGACTCAATGGGTGAGAGGATAATCCACTCAACCGTTGAGATGATATTTACATTCAGTGTTTACTGTCACGATGCGTTGTGAAAGCATTGATATGCACCCCAGGTCTTAAACTGACCTCTATGGCTGTGACTGCCCCACCCCAAGGCCGCACCTATATGCAAGCCAGCACTGCTGCAGTACTGCAGGTTGACCACCACACCCACACGTTCGACTGGGGCGGCAGATACGCCACAGTCACAATCGTAACCCTAAGGTTGATATCTGCGAGCATGCAGGCAATAAAACGCACTGTGTAGCACACTCTATGTGGTTAACTGCGAGTGCCAAGGCAGCAGGGCTGTGAGCTGGTTGCCTTCTACTTACAATGCTCATCATATTGACTTGTAATAATTGATGTCCTAGCCCTAAGGTGGGCAGCCAAGCAACATACAAGGCAGGCAGTGGAACCGGGGTTTCGGGCCTGGCAGTTCAAAACTGATGCCCTTCGGCGAAAGTGCGACCACGCCATTTGTGATCACGCTGTATTGACGCTGCACGAAGTATTACTCAGCTGCAATTTGCCTTTCAGCGCCCTGCTTTGCGGACTCAGCGGTCGGGATCTGCCACATCGCCATGCTGATTGAGGATGCATTAGAAAGTAACATTGTATAGTCATGGCTCAGGGACATCAGCTGCGGGGTCCTCTGGTGAGGGGTGATAAGGGCGCCATGGGTGTCCCTCGCAAGTTACAAGCTGGCAGAGGAACTGCCAAGAAGAAGGTACGTCAATGGCTAATCTGTCGCATTTTTAAAGCTGTGATAACTTTGGCTGATGCATAGAGTCATGCTGATGCACAGAGTCATGCTGCAGATGGACAATGCTGCCTGCATCAGGCTCCATTATGCCCAGCAGCGCAAGGCCATTGATATGGAGCAACTTGCTCCTCCCTTTGAGTTGCCTACTGCCTCTTGAAGAGGCAGTAGGCAACTCAAAGGGAGGTACTAGACCTTCTGACATATGTAATCGTCTTTGCCAAGCTGTTCAGAAGTACACTGAGAAGTTGCCAGCAGGAGAAACAGTGCTGCTAATCAATATCCCTGCACATGGTGGTAGTAAGGCAAGGCTGGCTGGCTCAGCTTCCATACAAGAGGCTGTAGCAGTTCTCAGTGCTCTCAAAAGTTCCCACGGAGGCACTCGGAGGAACTTAATGGTGTTGCTTGAGGAATACAAGGAGAAGCTGGCAGGTAAGAAAGTAGGGTTGGCGGGATGTACTTTACTTTAGCAGCTTCTGGGTGCTCAGCTGATGCCCGCAGCGCAGCAGCCGTCACATGCACAACATGCTGTTTGGCAGGACAAATGAAGTCACCATCACTGCTACAAGGAAAAAAGCAGCACAACTGACGCGTCACAACCATCTTGTTGCTTGGGCATGCATGTCACTGATTGACATCTTTCATTGCCACATGTCAGTCGCCAGTTCATTAATCTGTACTGGGATGATATCTTGGTGTTCAGTCCTTCGGCTGAAGCACATGCCAAGCACTTACGTGCTGTGCTTGAAGTATTGCGAAGCAATTCGCTTACTGTAGCACTTTGGAAGTGCAAACTGATTCAGCCTAGCGTGCTGTTTCTGGGTCACATCATCTCAGCTGCTGGTGTAGCTGTGGACCCTGCGTAAGTCTCAGCACTGCAGGACTTTCTTGTACCGAAAGATGTCCATGCTTTGCGTAGTTTCTTAGGTACTACAAATTATTTTAGACGGTTCATTCGCAAGTATGCAGAATTAGTGTTGCCACTCACAAATCTGCTACGTGCTGACGTGCAATTTGTGTGGACAAGTGCCTGTCAAAGTGCATTTGACACTGTCAAGCAAAGACTCACTACTGCTCCTGTGTTAGTCCTTCCGGACTGGCGGAGTAATAAACCCTTTGAAATGATCTGTGACGCTAGTTACAGTGGGGTAGGTGGTGTCCTGCTGCAAGATGGCCGCCCTGTTGCCTTCGAATCGCGTAAGCTGATTCCAGCTGAGCTCAATTATACTCCAACTGAGCTTGAGATGCTGGCTATAGTTCACTGCTGCAAAGTATGGCGTTGTTATATAGAGGGCCGTGATGTGCATGTGCACACTGATCACAAGCCAAATATAACATTTGATACAGTGAACATGGCAAATAGGCGACATCATGTAGCATGGTTGGAAGCTTTGCAAGGACACCGTTTAGTGTGGAATTACGTCAAAGGGGCAGCAAATCCTGCTGATTCCCTGAGCCGTCATCCTGTGCACTATGTGGGTGTTGTCCTGACGGGGCCTCTGTATGAGGTGTGTACTGTGCCAGCTCTTCCATCCCCTAGCAAGGCATTCTTGGATTCGGCAGCCTTTGTTGTTCGCCTTCAAGCAGGCTACAAGCTGGATATCCGATCGATCCTTGGTTTGCAGTGCCTGCAAACACAGAGTCTTTAACTTTCGTTAACGGTTTATATTACAAGGGTGATGCATTAGTGCTTCCTGCTGACCAACATCTGCAGCGATATGCCATTGCAGAATGCCATGATGCAGCATATTTTGGTCACGTAGGCAGGACCAAAACCCTGCATAATGTACGCCGTTATTTCTGGTGGCCTGGCATAGCTTCTGCTGTGCGTGACTACCTGCGTGCCTGTGATTCTTGTCACCGTAACAAGGTTTCAAACCAAAAGCCTGCTGGCTTATTGCGGTCGCTGCCTATTCCACAGGATACATGGCAGTCTGTTGGCATGGATCTGATTACAGATTTGCCGGAATCTGGCACTGGTTTTGACTCTATTGTGGTCTTTGTAGATCGTTTATCTAAGATGGTTAGGTTAGCACCTTGTCGTAAAGCCACTACGGCTGGGCAGTTTGCTCAGATCTTCTTAGATACTGTATTCAAGTCTCATGGCTTGCCGGCAGAATTGGTCTCTGATAGAGCTCCAATCTGGACCAGCAAGTCCTGGTCTGCCTTCCGTAGTTTGTTACATATGGATTCAGCTACTAGCTACTAGCATAGTATGACTTCTGGGTTCCATCCGGCAGTAATGGCAATACGGAACGGATTAACAGAGTCATGGAGGACATGCTGCGTCATTACATTGACCCAGCCCAATCCAATTGGTTGAGTTTGCCATCAACGACTCTTATCATGAGTCAGTTCAGTCCACTCCTTTTGAGTTGAACTATGGCAAACGTCCTCGTTTACCCCTGGATCTCCTTTTGAGGCGGGGGGAAGTGGTTACAAACTGTGTGACTGCTTCTGAGAGAGCTGAGTTCATCTTGTCTGCTGTTAAGCGTGCTAAAGAAGCCATGCAGGCTGCACAACAACAACAGAAAGTTGTTGCTGACAGACGCAGACGCCCTCATCATAACATACCAGTAGGTGATATGGTATTCCTCAGTACTGCTAATACCAGACTGAAGTTTAAGGGCTCACCTAAGCTCTTGCCTAGGTGGATAGGACCTTTCAAGGTCTTGGCTGAAATCGACCCTGTAGCTTAAAAGTTGGAGCTTCCAGCGAACATGAAACTACACCCAGTTTTTCATGTTTCCTTGCTCAAACTTGCTACTGGAGTCTCTGTGAGATCTTCACCACCTCCATCGCTTGTTGATGGCGAGTTGGAGTATGAGGTTGAAGAAATTATAAGCCATAGGTTTGTTGGTCACAACAGACTAGAATACCTTGTCAAATGGCTAGGTTGGGGTGTTGAACATAACACCTGGGAGCCTAAAGCTAATTGTGCTAACTGCCCTCAAAAATTCAGTGACTATTGGGCTAAAGTTCAAGCACAAGTTGGTGTGAGAGTCACAAAGCGATCTGCTGCTGAATCTACTTCACATGTTGCTCCTCGTCGTTCTAAGAGAACTAGACGTATGCAGAGCTGACCTGTTCTGTATGAAGTCCAGTAGACTATAGATCCCAAGATGGTTTATCCAGCCATCTGTTATGACTATGTACTAAGTAGTCATATGTTATGTACTAGCTGTTGAACAGTCATCTTTTCTGTTCCCGGCTTACTGCAACTGACGGGGAAAGCACGTGATTATGCTGAGCCTCAAGTGTGCTACGCAGACCCCACGCAAATCAGTTGTCAGTTTGAGGATGGTGCATAACACTACCCCGCGCTAGCCTTAACACAGGCTTGTGGCTATTGCACTTATGTACCAGAGTTTCTGCTCTGTATGGTTTTACCCTTGCCACTGTATTGACCTCTATTTGTCAGTGTTGACTGGGGACAGTCAACGGACTTGAGGGGGGAGGTCTGTAACGGGACGTTACTAGAAAGGATCGTGCTCAGGCCATATGGCCGTGACAGCCGTGTCAGTGACACGAGCAACGCCGTGTCAGTGACACGAGCACCGCCGGTACTGGGTGACAGGCTAGAACTACGCGTGCCTTGCAACGTAGGCGGAGTCTTGAAGTACTCACTTAAGTGAATACACTCCTCAGGCTTATCCCTTGTGGATCAATCTTATTTTCACACGCTTCCATTTCGCATCCCGCTACAGTGTGGCTTACAGCCCGAAGGTCACAGGATCGAACCCCACAGGGTGCGGCGTTGGTCGCGATTTCTCGGCCGTGCAGCAGCCCGGAGGTCTCCTACTGGGGGGGGGGGGAGGACTGTAACGGGTGGCTTATATGGGAAATCGACCCTCGTAGGCATCCGCCTTTTAGGGGTCCGTTACAAAGCCATTGCGGAGGTGGACCAGTTCCTGTTCGCCAACCCCTTCACTCCAGACCAGCTTGAGCAGGATATGCCAGAGTTTTTGAAGAGGTCCCTGGCTAGTGCTCTTGGTATGGACTACCGCTTGCGTAAGATGTACGTAATCTTGGGCGGCACTGCATCCAGCAAAGGCCTCCTTACCACAGCCTTTGAGAAAACTTTGTTGGAATATTGTGCATCCCTCCACATCCACACCTTCGAGACGGGAGGGCGTAGGGATCCTGATTCAGCAAAAGCCATGAGTTGGATGAATGGTGTGCACCTCAAGCGGTTTGCTGTCTCCAATGAGAATGGGGCTGAGCGTGTGCTGAATGTTGAGAAAATCAAGAGCTTTGTGTCTGGAGGTGATACCAGCAATATTGCAATATACATTAATGTACGAGTTGCATACGGGCATCATGAGCATAGGATGGTCAACCGCTCCACTTGGTTTGCAAACAACAATTGTGTGTGTCAATGAGTTGCCTCGTTTGTCTAAGATGGATAATGCTATGCGGGATCGGGTCGGTGGTGTGATGGAGTTAACTCCATCATCTTCAACGTTGAAGATCAGCTTCAAAGAGAACCCCGTGGGGGAGTTTGAAAAGCCGATAGATCGTTCTCTCAAGGATTGCTTTGATCAGCAGCGCTACCAGGATGCACTCACTTGCATTCTCATTGATGCATACCGGTACCGGCGAGCTTATGCCTCCGGCAAGTTCAGTAACCCTGCACCTGCATGTGTTGTTGAGTCCACACGAAAGTGGGTCGGTGTTGGGCTCAGGAGCATTTTGGAAGAGAGGTATGAGTTCACCAGGGACCGCAAGGACTCTGTTGTTTTCAAAGATATCATGGGCTGGATAGCATGCAGGGGCTGTGACATCAGCAAACAGAAATTAGGCAGGGAGTTGGAGGCATTCACTGGGCACAAGTTACATCCAGGCAAGGTCAAAAGTCGGCCTGGGTTTCATCATTCATTCGGTCAGATGCACCCGCTTGGCCACCATCTGACTCTGAAATTGATGAGTCTGTGGAGTGAGCAGTTGCAAGCTACGGCATGGTTTGAGCAATGGCTGAAAGATTGGTAAATCGGTGAAACGGTGACCCTGCGCTGGGTTGGTGTTTTTGTCACGGCCTGGTTTCGAACCTGCGCCTTCTGGTTTGGTAGTCCGCAGCTCTAGCTTGGCATGTGTGAATCAAGTCTGGGAAGTCGGTGAATGGGTGAATCGGTGACCTCACTCGATGGGGCTTTGTAACGCCTTCTCCTGATATAAAGAGGTCAGGATATGTGCATGACTGCTTTTCAGTGTGTTCCCCGGGCGATCCTGCTGTGCCAGGTGCGCTTGCCTGAGCAGTGCGGTCTGGCAGCTTTGCTGCGTCCTTCGGTGCTTTTCTCGACTGTGTAACATGATACCTGCCGTATCTGCCAGATGGCGCTGGGCATGGGGCGACTGCGTTGAGACAGCTGGCAGTTCGCGCGCGGGCCTTAAGGTCAAGCTTGACCTTACTGTTCATAGTGTGCTGGCTGGGATGGGCTGATAGCGTTAAGAGGCTCAGAGAGCTTGCGGAGGAGCGCATAGTGAGGCAGGGGGGTGCATGACTGCAAACGTGTGTTGAGCTGATTCTGCCGGACTGCCAGATGCCACTGGATAGTCAGACCTTGCAGTGTAAGCTGGCAGTTCGGTCGAGATCAAAACAAGACTCATTGCAGTGCTGTTGATTCTGCCGGAAGTGGGCGAAAAAGGCTGCTCGAGCCTATGACTGAGTTTTGGGGCATTTTTTTGGACTGCAGACTTCTCCCAGTCTTGCCTCGGAGAAATAAAATCCCGGCTAGCAAGGGGGGAGGGGGAATGATGTGAGTACCAACATACGCAGGCCTGCTCGCAAACAAGGGGCCTATAACAGCTAGCTTGATCTAGCCGCACGAGGTTGGCAGCACTCACAGCGAGTCCCATATTCACTCAGCAAATGTGCGCTGCTCAGTCTCGTTATCCTAGTGGCATCTGGCACTTGAAGCAGAAACAACTCAACACCATGCATCTCCTGCTGAAACATTCCACAATGCCTCTCAGGCATATGATGTGGATTAATCCACAATATTGTTCAACAGGTACCTGCCACACTGGCAGTGTGCAACCAGCTCGGCAGTACCTTGACACATGTCACTTTTTACAGGTAATGATGTGATGTGGAAGGACGGTGATCACTCATGAGGTTCAGGTGGACAGCCGAGGCAGGCACAAGCTTGAGCATCACACCAGGGTGGCGCCCCCCACGCAATCCAGTGCATTTGCCATTGCATCTCAACTTGTTGCATGGCTCAATTTCTTTTACATGTCACACAAATTCGAGATTTGCACTGAGTGGAGGGTCTCCTGGTTGTAGCGCTATAGCAAGGCAGCTGGTACTGCCTCAAGCACTGAGAGCACAAATATACATGCATGGAACATCCACCTCCATTGACATACCTGCTAGAAACGTTCATATGCTGTGCTGATGCAATATAGTAATCATCCACTGGCCCTGCAAATGCCTTCAATTAGATGCCCAATATGCCATGCATGCAATCATAACACATTGGGCTTCTGCCAAATTCACATGCACTGTGCCCGCACTGTTGATGGCTGCAGAGGTCAACCGTACCAACGGTGCAGTAAGAGATGTTCTACTGCTGCTGTAAGACCATCAACCTGAGCCAAGCTCTTGACACTAATAACATGTCCTGGCCTGCCTTGCACAGACAGACTGACATGGGTACAGCTGTTGGGCAACTGATCATAGTGAGGCAGCATGGCCTTCCCCTATGTTCTGAAGGAGGGGCCGGCTTGTTTTAATTTGCCGCTCAATGGCTGGCCTTCTGCATTCCCAGTAGCCTGACGAAATCCACCCATAGCAGACTGCCTAAGAAGGTGTTGGCCGTGCGCACCAGGAAGCTTAGAGCTGCACACAGCTTATAGTTGCCCTTGAAGACCGTCTCAATGCCACGCTCCTCAATCACACCAGCCAGCACTTGGTACCTGAGGATTGACACACAGTGGCAGCAAAGCCATTTACATGACCAGCACTAGGAGTGATACAATAAGGCCCTGTTCCTTGCTGTCATGCACTGTTGATGCTCGCCATGCAGTGGTACGCTGCATCTGGCATCACAGTTGATACAAATCTGCTGATTCCCAGCTTCACTCACTCCTGCACCACCTAGCTGCCAAGAAGCATTCAGAGATAGCACACACACCTGAGGTTACTGCTGGTTGCCATGTAAGCTCCATACGCCAAGCTTGTTGCCACAACATCCTGTGCCTGATTGAGGGGCAGGAATGTTGGATCCAGCAGCTGTCGCAGACCAATCAGTGCGTTAGTTATGCCAACGCCAACAAGACTCGCCCCAAATCCAACACCAAAGAGCTTCAGTCCGTTGCGTACTGGAGCACCCAGCCGCTGCAGCACTGTGAATGATGGCATGCCTGGCTGCACCTTCTGGAAGGCGTTGTCTGGGCAGCCGGCAAAGATGCGGGAGAATATGTTGAGTGGGTTGCCAGCCTTTGCTGCCCCTGCTGCATAGCTGAGTGTTGGGGCAGGCAGCCACACGAGCATGAAGTCAGCAATGATGGCCATCACAACATTTGCGGCAACAAAGTCAAGTTCCTGCAAGCCATGACAGCACATCAGATCAAATTGTAGTGCATTGAGATGCTTGGAAGGAATGGGGTGTTGCAATTTGACAGCTTTCTCCGCTTCGGGGCCTATATAAGAGGTGAAATAAGACTGGTACTGGTACTGGGCATAACACTTGCTACACAGTCCTGCAAGGCATATCACCATGCCCTATAAGCTCATATTGCAACAGGTAACACACACCCTTCATTGACCAAGACTGTTTACCGCATGGCCATGCACAACCCAAACAACAGCTCAGCAGTCCCGAGATAATGGGCAACAGACAGATGACGTGTTAACAATGTGATTTCCGGACACTGGCTGCTGAGTTTTGAACACTACACAAGGTTACCTGAGGCCACAAAACCCCACAGACCCCAGCCTCCAGAGGCAAAGGCACAGCTGGGTTGTGGGGCCATTTTATCATACCAGATCAAAAACAAACGACCCACCTTTGCAAAATGGTCCCCCCTTTTGGCGTACTCAGCAGTGCATTTTGTGCATACCCCGATGCCAACTTCAATGGCTAGCTTGATGAGGAATGAAGGGTCAGCCAGTAGGCGTTCCCTGAAACCTGGGAAGTTGAGCAGCCAGCCCATCAGCAGCTTTGACTCCAATTCAAGGTACCGCTGCAGCACCTCAGCTGTGACCTACACCAGGGACAGCCGCAGCACTGTTGAACAGCTGTGGCATGATGATCATGAGAGAGCCCGCACTGCTGAGGCTGAGCAGAGAGCAGAAGCACCGACAGCCTGATGAAAGCTACACCAAAATAGCAGCAAGGATGCCCGCACACAAAGTGACCAACTGCACATCATTTGCTGAGGCCGATTTGCAGATGCAAAGTTTGACGAGGCGACCAGCTCCAGCGGCGATGAAAACTACCGATGCAGGGTGCAATTCAAAAGCACTGGCTGGTTGCGATAGCCTTGTCTGATGGTTGCTCATCAGCTGCTGCTTCTCAAGTCTGACTTTGGCTAGCAGCAACATATTTGTCCCTACCTTTCCCCTGACCAGAGCTGCTGACATGTCTGCTGGTAGGCTACTGGCCGACCTGCCGGCTGCTGCCAGGATAGCCATCAGTGCAGGATCGACGCTGTCACCTGCAGCAGGGGTGTGCAGGCCCATGAGTACAGTCACACTCAGCTCAGGCAGCAGCAGCCTCACTGCTGACCCCATCTGCAGCGTGTTTTGCTACAAGCAAAGATAGGCAGAAACATATTTCTCAGTGACACCTGAAGATGCGGTGTCCCAGTGCACTTGCCAGATGAGGCCAATGGCTGCATGGGCAGTTGCAGTGCTGCTTTCTCACCCTTGCCACTGCTGTCCCCGCCACCTCCTCCACCTCCTCTGCCATTGCCACCAGAACCAACTTTATCGTTGCCACCACCACCGGTTGTTATCGCTGCAGCTGCTGAGGAGGATAGGCAAGCAATACGTCCTGCAGCGTACAGGCAGCAGGCACGTGCTCGGTCAGTTGCACCACAACCGCACGTGGCCTTGCCCTTGGCCGCTGGTAAAACGGGGACAAGAGCATCCGTAGTCACAACCAAGCATCCAAGCACGTGAGAAGGAGCTACCAGCAAGCGTCCTGTTCTCACTTTGATGTCGCGAGGACGCTCTACCAGCTTGTGGCCGGATGGATACGCCCCTTTGGAATGCGTTGATCGCGGACACGTTAGCTAATTGGTGTGGCTGCTGTGAGACTCCCGACTGCAGAGGGGACGGACAGGATATGCTGGCGCGCAGGCCCAGGGCTCCTGGAGCGCTGAACATGCTCGACAAATGTCTAACAGCTACAGATGTCTCTTTCAAAAAGTGGGACACGCGCCCAATCCTGGGATCCTGCTGGCTTATGAGCGCTGACGATTTGACGAACATGCATGAACATGTTAGTGCTGGAAAACGTTTGTCAATCACTGCTTACAATACATACGCTGTCGCTGATGCTTGCCAGCATCTTTCACGTTGTGCCAACTAACAGTACTGCTCGATTTGACAGCTAGGGTTTGCTCCCCTAACGCGGAACAGCTTGGTTGTAGAGCTCTTAGGCTTCCCAGATACTAGTAGGACAATCAGCGTCACGCAGATAGCGTATTTGATGGCAACTGGAATGGACATCAGCCGCTGCCTTGGGCACTGCATGCAGTCGGATGGGATTCGTGTAACTCCCCTATAAAACGCAGAATACACAACTACTGGCAGATGTGCCATCACATGGCCTTTAGACCGGTGTGCAAGCCCACTGCTAACCAGGCAACTGCTTGTGGTATGCTGATGAAATAAGTTGGCAGAGACCTTCGCGGGAAAGGGTGCCTGCGAAACACCATCTGAAGGCGCCTGGTCCTCCTACCCCTCAAACGCTGACTGCAAGTGGTGGTATTTGTGGTTAGTCGATCCTGGAGTCGTCCGCTCACCATGAGTTCAGGCGAGCAGAAGGTGTCGAGCAAGCAGAAGGTGTTCAGGCGCGTGCTTGCCCTCTTCAAGGACAATGCTAAAGGTTTAGACCCCATGATGGCCATAGCCACCATGTTGGACAACGACACGTGTGCACTTGTGAGGGGTGTCAGGATCTTACTAATCAGCAGCTGACATAAATACTGGAAGGGCTGGCAGGTATGTGGCAGACCGATGCATCTGTGTTGTGAATTTGCAGCATTGGGGGACAGTGCTGCCAAGTCCCTTCCCCCCCTCCCAGTAGATGCAGCAGGATAGGGCAGCAATATTACACAATCCTGTTTTGATCTTGCAAGGAGTTTTTTTCGAGTCAGTCACAGTGTAAGCTGGTGCAAGCCAGCATGCAGCAGAAAGGTCATGCCAGGCTGCAGCATACGCTCTGGTTCTTATTTGTGCATGTGTGTCACGTTCGAGCTGGCCTGCTTGCAGGCTTTGCTGCTTGGCTACACATTGCTGTCATGATGTTCCCTCCTGTTGCTGGCACATACTGCTGCAGCCATGATGTATGTTGCCTCTGTTGGCCAATGCCTGCTGCTGATGACCTATCTTAGCAACCGCTTACAGCTGACTGCTGCAATTTTCCATGCATTTTGTCGTCATCTGTTAAGTTGCTAGACTGGGGACAACAGGCAACACTACAACAGGTGCGACTCGTTGGGCAGTAGCGAGGGTGCCATGCAGCATGCAGAAACTTGTGGGGATAGCGTGCAGCATAGAACAGCAGCAGCAACATGTTGACTTACCAGCTGGCATATCCAGCAGCGGTGTCCGTCGCTCTCTGGCAACTTCAAGAGTTTTATCCACAGCAGCAGCAGCACCAATATTGCTCACACTTTTTCATCATGCCATGACAAGGGTGACGTCCTGAAATCCAGTGGGTCCTGCCTGTAAATGCGGTCACACAACCGAAGGCTGATCTTATGCGGTCTTCTTCAACAGCTGTTGTTGCTTGGGTGCTAGTGCTAGATCCCATTTTCTCCGATCTGATCACATGAAAAAAACATGCATATAATCTGATGAGACATGTGCAGCTGCTTCATCACCACAACGATGTGTTTGCTGCACGCAAGCCCGCATCATTCTCCCCTGTTGTATCGATTGCTGGACAAAGCCTCCCTGTTATCTTGTTACCATTGCTGCAGGTGCAGCAGTGACGATGGGTATTGGAGCACCAGGAGCCTCAACAACAACAGCTATTGCAGCAGGTGATATGCAAAGTGGTTTCCTGATTGTAATAGGCTGTTGGCATTGACTCTGCTGGCCTAGTAGCAGCTGTTCACGCAATATTTTAGCTGGCCCAGAACATTGATGCAGCAAATATCAAAACAGACAGCAGCATGTTGTCTTGCCCGTTGTCACCTGCTTCCAGCCATTGACGGTGGGCCCACCATGCACAGTGATAACGGAACATCTACCCTGTGATTGTTGTGTTCGTTGCTCTCGCTGAGTTGCTCCTGTTGCTGCCCAGCAACAGACTCAAAACATCATGACAAGCAATGTGTTGCCGCTTGTATATTTCTGGTGATCTTGCAAGTTAACTGGGGTGTGTAGGTCTTGAGAGGCCCCATGGGATCAAGGCGTTGATGTGTGCTTGGGCAGGAGCAGGAGCATTGAATTGATAGCAACGAGGGCGAGCCCTGAACAGAGTTGAATATATCAGGGAGATTTATTTAAATAGCAGTGAACCGTTGGGGGCATTATGATTGATTTTGATCTCGTGCTCAGCACATGTTGTCTGGCTCGGATACAGCAGCACAAGTATGGCATCATCATGATGATCATTCTTGGATGGCGGCCCCCTCGCTTGTTAGTTCATTTACCAGCTCATCCAATGTTGCATGGCTCTATCTCTTTTACATGTTGTCAAGTCAAATGGGCTGTTCAAATGACAGTGCTCACATGGGACGTCGTTCATTATGATACAATACTGTTTGAAAACATCCTAACATGTGTCACAGTGGCTATGCGCAGGTGGGCCAATGGGGCAATATGCAGCACGAGTTGCAGACGATTGCCTGCTAGTTGACTTGCACATGCAGATATTGTCTTGTGTAAGTCCTGTTTGTGCCCATGACACGTCATCCAGTGTGCACATCGAACGTGTCCATCTGCCACTTATGAGTGGGTCTATCCCCTGAGGGACGTCCCTTGGGTCTATCCCCTGAGTCGACTCTCCGCTTGAATGCGTTCAAGTGCAATCTAATGTATACAACTTGCCTGGCTCGAAAAAAATAAAATTCTGAAAGGATGAAGATGCATTTGATTTTAAATCTATTTTGGACTTAAATTTCATTTTGAATTTTCTTTTAAAAACTTACCTATTTCGGATTTTACTTTTATTTTTAAAGTATTTTCTTGTTTTTTATCATCAAAAAAGTGAAACACTTTTTATAAATTAATTTATGAATAAAAATCTCTCTTTTTTTGATAAATCTTTTGAAAAATGATTTTCAGTAGATTTTGAAGATTTAATAAGCCAAAATCCATCATTAAATGGCGTAGATGTACATGTACATAATTTTGTGAGTCCGGAGATCATTTACAACTCATTATTCACTAGCTCCTACCTACTTGCTTTTTGTTTTTTTTTAGAAGATTCATAAAAAACTTGATAAAGTTTTAATTTTATGTTAAAATTTATAAAATTTCCAAAAAAAATTCGTGTAACTTACCGTAAGTTGAACTTATCAAGTTGTAAGTTACACGAGTGTAACCCGCCCGTTAGCGAGCCAAGTACAGGCTCATTGGGCAAAGCACAGTATTTGATCACAGTAGGTGTACATATACAGCAAGCTCATTTGAGCCAGTTGTTCAACAACCGGGACTGGTAGATGGCGGGTACTGCATGTATCAATTTGAAGTTGATAATGAGCGCACTCCAGCTGAGCTCAGCGCGAGCAGCAATAGTGCAGTCCTTTCCCCGGTGGCGGCAGAAGCAGGAGGCACAACGTACCCATGCATTCCACATACATGTCTGGTTCCGGGGAAAACCATACCATACCATACCATACCATACTACCTGGCCCCAGAGGGGCACCCCGGAGGAGCCAACAGAGTCGCCCCTAGGAAATATAGATCAACACCGTAATCTACAACATAATCATCCTTGCTGCATGCCTAAATTTCTTTCACAATCATGACAATCCTCACTATCAAGTGGCCAAGAACCGTCCAAGACTTCAGGTGACGCCTCAGCTTCTGGCATTGAAACTCTAGATGCCACCGGACTACATTGCTTCAGCCAACAAGCATGCAAAAATGCAGCAACTATTCTGGGCTTCTGATGCATAAACAAATACACCTTCACCAGACAATAAGTCCAAGGGTTGACAGCGACAAAGAGAATGCTGAGGACGAGCATGGCACCTTTGCGCATGACCATCAACAATAATACGAACCTCAGTTGAACAATTAATTGTAGTAGCAACAGCATACAACGCACCCAAGCAGTAGACTTGAAGCAGGCAGGCCAGACTCCCAGGGAAATCATATGTGCACTGTGCACCAAGAACTAAAAGTTGAGAGCACAGATCTGGGCTCTTCAAGAACCACAGCTGATTTATTGCAGGGTCCCGACACCTTCAGCAAACGACACCAGACTACTGGCATCAAAGCAATTATATTGCAACACTTAATGGAATTGGTAACACCACACCTTGACACAGTTAGACATGTCAGTCCGCATATCCCAGCTTCCAAGAAAACACCAATACTACAAACTATTGCAGCCCAAAGCATATACACTGTTGCATAAATGACACACAGACAGTAACCAAGACCATATTCGGGGTGTCTAGCCAAACTCTTTAAGCAGCAATAGCCCATGGGTTGATTTGCGCACACCACCAGCAATACAGCGCAGGAACAATACCTGGACACGCTGCGGCTCAGCAATTAATGCCATCAGACCCGACAGCAGAACCACACACCCCTGGACCCAAACTGCAGAACAATAACACACGTCTTGGTGAAACAAGCACATCAAACAATATTGGGGCTGAGCGCCAGCAAATCCCGTTTGCCCGCATCTGAGTGCGCAATGATCAGTTCACTAAAGCGACTTAGTAGTCACCCGATGGAAAGGCACATAACCAGCACCACTTGATCACTGATTGCTCATTCACCCTGCTCAGGCTGATTCCTTATCACAGGGTGAATGAGCACCACAGTACAGTCACAGATTATGTGACGAAATGGACTGAGGGAACTTTACTGTGGGCAGGTCCACAATAACATATTGCATTTGCTGTCCCACCTGACGACTCCACACAACTGTGCACACAGACATCAGATTTGCAGAGTTCGAGGCTGCCACATGCCAATTTGGCTCGCTGCATCATGAAAGTTGTCAATGCCAACAAGCAATAAGACATCAACAACAGGACATTGACATGCAGGCTGTGCACTGTCAGAAGTGACAGAGTTGTAGTAGAATCATAATTGTGGATGAGAGGGGCTACGGTCATCAGTATACAGTGACCTGTGCTCATCAAAGATATAGCAGCCATCAAACAGCAACTGTCACTGACCAGGAGGCTCAGAATACTGGAATGCAGCAATTTGGTTGGTGCAGCCTCACAGAAGGGTAACAACAATCCGATTCTGTTAAGAGTATGTTGAGAGTCTGTTGTTGCTGTGTCCAGGATGTCTTTAGCAAGCTAGTTATTGATGGTGTCAGAGTGTCCTCATATACAGCACCTCCAGTGACAAAATGATTCAATGGACCTATTCCACAAATGGAGGCTGGCATTAAGTTGGATGACAGGTGGCATGACAAGTCTCACAAGCTGTTGCATCATCAAGTTAAGTTGTTCCGGACAGTTGCATGTCTCACCAGCAAGTCCCATATCCTGCCTGGCAGTTTCCCCCACCACAGTGGCCTGCTGTAGTCCCACAGATGCCTGCACACCAGTCAGGAAATAAACTCTTCAACAAGTTTTCCCATTGGGGACTTGTCACCGGCTGGGCTTGCAAAGATGCTAATCCTGTTACTTGATAGACCTGCAATAAGGGCACATTGCTGTAGAGTTTCACTTTCAAATCACAAACAGACAGTATTGAGACAGCTTGCCACCCTCAGGCCTGGAAATTGTCGCTGTCAAACAGCCTCACCAGTGGTACCACAGCAGTATCCTTGGATGCAGCAGTAACCTCCACTGCCAGGACCACAGGTCATGTCAGGTCTGTAGCCCACTGAGCACTGAGCTGGCACTGGACCACCAGTGCAGGTGCCATACAGGGGCTGACAGCCAGAACTGATGCTGCAGTGGTCGCTGCTAGTGCCACACCTGCATGTAGCCATCATGTGCACGCCTATACTGGCAAAAGCACTGTCTGCAGGTGCACATCTTTGACTGATATACTACATGATCGGATCATACGCTGTGCAACAAACAACACACATTAAGGCACACTAAGCAGATCTTTTGAAGACGCATCTGTCTAGTGAGTAAAACGCAACATCCTGCTAAATAAGGCCCACCCAAACGGGTGGTGGCAGATCTTGAAAGACAACAAGCCACAACCAGCGGCAGCAGCAGACGATGCCTACCCGAGATGCTCACCATCCAAACAGCGAGCAGCACATTCCATTAGGGCAGCACTTCCCCAGGCCCCACCAGGCTCCGCATTCCTGCCCAGCAGCAAGTCCCCCAGGACAGCCAGGCACTGCGGTTGGGGGTGGTGCTGTCCCATTGGAATTGCAGGTGCGAAACATCCAAGGTAGTGGCTGATCACAGCCACCCATATCATAGGTAGTGCAGACTTTTTGTAACACTTGCTGGGGGTTGGGGCAGCCAGTGTTGAGCTGCAGGGTCCAGAGCTGAAGGCGCCAGCACACAGCAGTAGAGACAATGCTGTTCAGTGCGCGGTTTTGCTTCTTACTACACTGCACATGCTCAACTTTTGATGCTAAAGACAATTAAATGTGTGCACCGCACGTTGTGAACTCAAGTGACAGGCAATACAAGCTGCTACGCACCATAGTGCCATAGCCCTTGCCATTGGCGTGATCACGAGCATAAAAAGCTCTGTCAGTAGCCATCTGTAGGGTCAACGGCTCCCCCCCTTAACACAGCAGCAGCATTAGCAGCATTGCCAGCAGCAGAAGCACACACAACTCAGAAGCAGACAGCAGGTCTGCCACACAACATGGCAATGCGCGCATTGATACAAGATGGGCCGATATACACACAATGCCCAGCACCAGCAGGGTTCAGATATCCATCATTGTTCTGCTGTGGCTCATGACTGCTCTATCGCTCTGCAAGCAGTGTGACCTGAAACTCATCTGAAGGCATTGTCGCTGCCATGTTCAGCGATGTACCCTGATTATGCTCACTCACATTCATCAGGAGGGATCATTCCACCGATGGCAACAGCAGCATTGGGCCAAGCTGCCTTATGAGCATCATATGCTACCCTCCAATCATATCCCCCACTGATAAGGTAGCCCATGATCATCACCAGGTCCACCTGCTGACCCGCATCACATTTTGACATGGCAAGATTCACACCTGTCACTGATTGGTCTGCAGGTGCAGCGTTCCTGAATGCCCCCTCACCTGCAAGTGCACAATATCTTTGCCACTGGATAACCCAACCATGCAATGAAGGACCATGACGCATTGTTGTTGAGCCCATTGACGGGTGTTGCCAGTGACGCTGCATGGAAAGTATGCCCGTTTTGCAATATTGTACAGCAGATACCAGGCACCAGAGACAATCAACCTCTTTGCAACACAGCCTGGACGCCTGGCGCTAGCAGGAATGCGCCGCAACTCCCGTCAAAGTAACACTCACAGGAAGAGTCTTTTCCAAAAGCAGGGTGGTTGCTGTTGATCATGCGCCTGTGCATGTGCATGCTGCAGATGCATGTTGTTATGACATGTGCATGTTACCAAAGTCAACAAGTTTCCTGCAAAACCAGGATTATGCTACTTGTAGAAATTAGAATTAGACTTTAATGTTCTTGAATGTTTGATTAGGTGGTTGTCATGCTGTATGTGCAAACCCACCACCCAGAAGGTATTGCTGCTTACCATAGGCTCCAACATGCCATGTTGCTGCCGACATAATATACTGTCCAACTGGAAATGCTGCCCGCAGTGCTGTAGTGACAGTCTTCAACTCATTGTCTGTGTTGCACTGAACGCCAGTTGTAGTGCTGCGGCAGTCAATGTGGGCGGGCTCATAGTCCAGGTCAACACCTGGCAAGAGGTGCAGGACATCCTTCGTGAGCAAGAGTGATCTGATTGACTATTATGTTGCATCTCACGTCAGCTTGAGTAGAGAACAATGCACAAGAGCTACAGATCAACCTTGAAGAGATTATGGGATGTGGCAAGATCCAGTTGCAGTGGCACAAGTGAGCTGGTTTGATATGTGTTGCTGGACAATCGAGCTATTAGCAGGTTGCTAATTGCAGTGTTGCATAACAGGACGTGGGCTTGACACTGTCCTGAGGGTGCAGAGGATGGAGGCTGACTCTAACTCAGCCACGCACACAACAGCACTACCTACTGCAGTACTAGTCAGCAGCACCTCATGATGCTGTACTAGCACTATCAGCTGCTCACCATCCATGCCAAAGTCATCCACAATGTCCTTCAGGCACTGGGTATTCAGCTGGGCAAAGTTGGTGTAGCCCATGCCTCCCACACTCAGCAGCACTTGAGTACCAGGCCTTGAAGCCTTCAGGTTTGAGATTGCGGTCTTCACCACTGGTCCAAGAGGTGTGAATGCTATCCCTGTGGTGTATTTTGTGATGGTCTGGCCAGTGCTGTCTGTGTATCGCTTCCAGAACTCCAGGCTTCCTTTGGTGTAAGTGCAGTTGGGAAGGGCAAAGCCAATTATGACGATGTTCACATATGCTGCAAGAACACAACAATTGCAGCAGTGCACAATTTATTGTCAGATTCTCAGATTGGCAATCAACAGGGGGAAGAATTGTTGTAACCATTTGTGGAGCAGTCGCTGTGAAGTGCCTGCTCAAAAGATGGTCCAGTACCACAGGCTCCCAGATCTGTATTCAACTTGAGCACTAGCCCTGTTTGAAGCAGGGGATATGTTGAGCAACTGCCTTGCCTTGGCCTGAATACCAGCTCAGCAGAGTGCTTGCAGAAGCAGCCCCTGATCTGCTGCTCCTTGACATTAGTATGTCACTTTAAGTTTGTCAGCAACAGTAAAACTGTCCTGCCTACCTGGAACCCTCTCTAAATCCAGATTATCAGTCGCCCAAGGTGCCGACCAGCTTTCATAGTAAGCAATATTCAAAGGCCCTGCCGGTAACCCCCGAGGTCCAGGGCTATCTCCAGGCTTAGGGCCTGGACTAGGGCTTACTGACAGTGGAGGGCGGGGTGAAGCAGAGGGTTCAGGGCTGGGACCTGGGGGTGGTTTAGGGCTTGGGCTTGACCAAGGCTTAGGGCTTGGGGAAGGTTTAGGACTTGTTACTGGTTCAGGGCTTGGAGATGGAGGTGTGGTGGTGCCGGAGCACTGTCCAGCTGTTGGCTGCAGGCAGAAAGTAGAGAGAATGACCTTACAGATAGCTGGATACATTAAGATTATTATCATTATAATAAACTTCCTTGCAGTTCTTGTCTCTAAGTAAGTGTGCAGTAGTAGCGTGTATATTCAATAGCTGATGGTCAACTCATACATTAAAGTGGTGAAATGTTATGTTTTCTGTCCAGCATGACTGGAACAGCTGGAGCAGGGCTCAGTTGGGCAAGCACATGTGCTGTACAGCTCCGCTGACCTGACATCCTGTGCCACAGTGAGTAGCTGAAGTAGCACAGAATCCAGCTGCAGAACAACACTGCTTGAAGGGACAACAGGCTCCACCAAAATCCTTGCCGCACCTTCCTGCAACAGCACCGTAGTTGTTGTGGAATAGAAGAGCACAGTGTGACCCTTTCCCGCTGTCAAGATTCCCAACAGCTCACCCTATGAATACGGCTATCGTCGTGTACACAATGAATGACTCATCATGGTTTCTTGTAAGCAGGTTAACATTGCAGGAGATGTTGCGAAGTTGCCCTCCAGAGCAGATAGGGCCTCAACACAGCTTGAGGCTGAAGTACTCACCATCGGTGCGGTAGGTGCATCCTGGAATCTGCAGGGTACCTGTGCACAGACCAGAGCCGGTCTGGCAGCCATTGTTGACGTCACAGTGGGCAGCACTGTCACTCAGGCCACAGTAACCTGCAAGTTACAGCAAACACCTTTGACATGGTTAGTAAAGGCTGTTGAGTGTGTTTTCTGTTGCTGAGTATGATTTTGCATGCCCTGGCTCACAACTGATCTGGTGACAACCATTAAGCTATACTCCTTGCAGAGGGCCTTGGCAACACTCATGCTGGCTGTACCGTACAGCAGTGACTGCCAGCAGTGGTGCTGCCATGCAGATCAGTACGTCTAGCGGGCGCGTGGCACACATATTTGGCACTCGGTGCTTGAAGCATTGAGGCAGAGTGTTGCATACTGGTAGACTGTTTCAAACCGGGGCAGCTTGCGAGTCAACAGGCTCACCTGCAATGCTGCAGCAGAAGCCGTCCCAACAACACTGGCCACCATTAGCTGCACCACATCTGCAATCCAAGCAGTCAACAAGCATAGCACATGGCTGGACATGGCATGGAAAGGCTTTGCATTGGACCGTCCAAGTGACGGCGATCCAAAGATCATCTTAAAAAAAGGGTTTTCCTGCTCTGTAACAATTCTTCAGGTGAGAAGTGCCATTTCAGTGGTCACCATCGACGGTTACCACATGTTAGACAGGTTGTTTGGGGCCAGTGGTGAGCTGAGATGCATCTTGCATACTCGGAGTATCATATTCATAACCACAGAGTCTGTGGTTCTGTGAATTCTGAAATGCATGTGGTCACACCATATGGTGATGATGATGATGATGATGATGATGATGATGATGATGATGATGATGATGATGATGATGATGATGATGATGATGATGATGATGATGATGATGATGATGATGATGATGATGATGATGATGATGATGATGACATGATGGGACCAACAACTGCTCAACAACGGTGCTTTCCGAGAGCAACAGGCACAGCAGTACAGGACACCTGCATCCCTGAGGAGTGGATCACTTCGCCGGCAGGCTTCACTGCTGGCGCCAGCAGGCACACCAATGGGTCAGTATGGTGGCATCTGTGGCAGTATCTCAGTGCTAGCTGTGGAGCATACCTTCCGTCCGTGGTTGTGGAGCCCCTTGATGAGCATGTGGCAGCTTTTGGAGCGGGTGATGGTGCACTACAGGTGACTGTTGCGGCGCTTCTGCACTTTCCGAGCTTCTTACTGAACAGTTTGCCGTTGGGGCACTTCAAGTACTTGGGCCGGGTGCCTGTGCAGCTGAAAGCCCCTATGCACCCCAACTCAATGTCAGCAATATACTGTTTGTTGCCTTGACTCGGTGCAGGCGTGTCAACGGCTTGGCACAAGCATGTCGCGCGTGCACGAGTCGGCTTTGATGGGCAATCGACAGGCTGACCGCTCGTACATTGTGCTACATGCACGATAATGAGCAGAGCTGACAGTAAACTATTCAATGAGTACATACTGTCCAAATCGAAGGCAGCAGGCTGCGTATATACTCTGTGTCCTCAGGCACATCACTCCCGTCACGATAAGTGCCTTGGCCTTGAAGTCTGCTGAGGGTCGTAAGCATCTCGTCAGCACGCTTCAGGCGCTGGATCTGCCAGTCCAGGCCAAGGGGCCCAGATGGCTTGCTTTGAACTTCGCGGTGCACTATTATATACTGTACCGCACTTGTTTACCATGCACTGCTGGTGAAAGCAGGCACTCTGCTCCTGTGTCATACGAATGTCTATACTGCGCCTCTTGAGGGCAGTAAGCGTGCCATCGGCCCCCTTCCCCGATCGGAGGCCCGCTGTCTTCCTCGCGCCTTCGACCTCACAGCAAACCTCACCCACCCTTTATCAGCAACAGCAAACAATGAGGCGCGAATTTCTCAGAAAAGCAAGCGTACAAGCAACGCTGCCTGCGTTCTGTACAGCACTGTACTGGCCAGTGACTGTCTTGTACGGCAATACAGGAGATCAGTGCCACCCGTTCCTACCCCTTCACCTGAGAACGTCACACAGTCCTTGCAATCATCAGGACATCATGATTCACTGGCATTTCAACATGTCATTTGAGCTGCTTCATACTGTAGCACCATCTCATGAAAAGGGATTGAGCAAAAGGGCGGGATGTGCTGGCACATGAGCTGCTATGCACTGCACTATGCTGATGATCAACAATAAATGTAGGTATATCTCGACAACAATCAATATTGACGCTCTTACTAAGGCTCCTAGTAGGCTACAGGGGCTCGTGCAGCTCAGTCCCAGGGGCTGTTGACTGCTAATGCAGACCATGATGCTGCCAGCGCTCACTGGTACTGCCGCTGCTGTGCTGAGTGGCAAATTCAAGCCGCTGCTGCGTTGCTTGCAGTCTCTTCACCATTAGATAACACCGATCTGGTGCACGACCCTGCAAACAAAAACATGACAAGTAAACTTGGACTTTCATAGCTGGCTTCTACATATTAAACCCTTTCCTTTTTACATATGCTTGACTGACAAAAGTTCACTTCTGCATCACTGTGTCAGTCGCATTTTGACAGCAGCTGAACAGCCGTCAAGTTGACTCTAGGTTTGATCGCAAGCACATGTCCAGTGAAGCGTGCACAGTAAACCAGCATCACGCCCAGCCGCCCACTTGGGGGTTATTTCTTTGCACTTATCTACGCGATTGTAATTGAGGGATACTTTTCCTGCACTTAAGCGTGATTGTGCAATCATTCATCAACAAGCACAATTAACCATGTCGACTGCAGGCTACAGGTCTAGCAGTTGCCTCAGATCAGATACTTACAGCTGCTGCATGCTGTCAAGTGAAGGACTCGGCTTGAGCTGGAGTATGGAGGTCTGTCGTGCACAAAAGCTGCAACTACTCATGCCAGTTCTGCTGGATATTTTCTACTTTGATTATGCATGACACACCCTCACACGGAAGTTAGGTGGCCAGCCAGCCTAGAGCACTTTGCTGCAAGCATGTGCCACTGTGAGTGCTGCGGCCGCTGCTGCTGCTGCTGACACTCTCACAACTATGCAAAAAGAATGTGTTCATCACACGTTCTCACCTGTAAGTACGGCATCCACGGTGCTTCCAGTGCTGCTTTCTTGTACCTCAACCTCTTGTACAGCTGCATGGCTGCTGTGTTGGTGGGATTGCAGTGTAAGCCGGCCTTCTCGCAGCCCCAAGCAGCAGCAAGTGACTCAGCCTCCGCCATCAACCTCACTGCAACCCCACTGCGGCGATGAGCAGGTGACACTGCCACGTTGCTGATGTAGGCATACCCTGCAGATGGCACAAACGTACACAGTACTTGATCTTGATGCTGCCTGACTTTGTCCATTGCTGCCTTACTCCTGGGAAACTCAGGTGGCGCAGCTGCTGGACATGAACCAGCAGTGAGGCAGCAGCAGTTGTCAACACAACAATAAGTGTTGAATCTACTTGTCTGACCACATAGAGAAAAGTGTAAGAAAAGTGCCAGCAGCCTGCGCCTCATTGAATCTGTGCTGGTCAGAGCCTGATCACGGCTGGGCTTGATTGCTGTCCTCCGCTGTGTTGTTGGCGCCCTGACGATCCAATCTCTGTGCGGTGCAGGCACTGGTGATTGCTGCAGCAGAACTATAGTGACAGCAGCAGCAGCAGCAGCAGCAGCACTTACCATCCCGCTTGAGCCAGCCCACCATTCCATCCCTTGTTGCTGACAATGTCCGCGGAGGAATGAGATCTCCAAATGTGTCAACCTGCACCACTGCCACAGCATCTGTCAGCAGGAGCATGAGCTTTGAGCTCTGCCTGAAGCACCCAGCTAGGAGAAGTTTGATAGACATGATTGGTGCAATTGACCATGCACCAACATGATGGTGTTGATCATGTCAGGCCACACTGGACAGGCCTTTCACTGTTGTAAGATCAAGATTGTTCATCAGGTGCAGTTTTGCTTGAGGCTCTTGCTTATGTTTCATTTGATCCTTTCAGCTTGCCATAGGATTGCAGGACATAGCATTGCTACTACTGCTGCTGTACCGGTGCAGTGTAAACTTTGATGCCAGTAAGATATCAACCCTTTGATAAACCCTTTCGAAGAGATACAGGCACTGCTGAACCCTAGCTGTTGCTACTTAAGATGAACCCTGCATCACCTGTGCCACCCCCACAATGCCCAGGTCAGCAAAAGCAGTGCCCAGCTGTGGCCACACACCCTGACCAACCATGCGGCTCAACCAGTAGCCCCAAGAAGGAAAAGCAAACTGCTCCAAGTCTGGAACACTTGGCTGGGTGCTGGTGCTGTTGCTGCTGCTGCTGCTGCTGCTGCTGCTAGTGAAACCAATGCTGTGGCCATTGCCGCTGCTGCCGCTGCTGATGCCGTTCAATTGTGTACTGCCCTGTATGTTTTGTAGCATGTCAGGAGGAGCTCTAGAAGGGTCGTAGGCTATGAGTAACTGACAGCTGCACAGCATGTTCAAAATTTACAGTTAAGTGCAGAGGGTTGAATGACGATTGGCGCCCTTGTATCAACTGCTTGAACCACATGCTACAGATAATGTGAGAACCTTGGTTGTTCTTTGTTGGGTCAATCGTGTGCGACTTTGGCAACTGTTAGCAATTGCTGCTGCTACTGCTGCTGCTACATCCATCAGGCGTGTGGTCTGGGCTGGTGCTTGTTGCCGTGATGTGGTGCAGCATGCCAGTCACTGCGGACTTTACCTTCCTGCACCTCTTCTCGCAAGGTCATCGTTGATTTGCAACGCCCAGATACGGTCAAACCTTTGCAGCAGTGCTTGATTGACATCTCTGCTGTGTCCAAAGCACGTGGCATGTAGGTCTGCTGCTGGGAAGTACTGCTCCGGTGTGCTGGCTGTCACCACCAACTGATCAGCATCTAGAGTAGCTGCCGCTGCATGCGCTATACATCTCAGGCGTCTGCATGTTGGGTGGATACGCGCTTGTTGTACATGACGAGCAGCAGCAGATCCTCTGCACAGCGAGGAGCGTTGCTCGCTGCGCAATGTGTTTGACTGATGCATTTGTTACAAGCAGTACGTGCGCTACTTTGCGGGTCTACAGCTGCAAAGCCAGAACTGCGGTGCACTGGACAGGAGTTCTTGAGATTTGAAGCCAGCTGCCAAACTGATGCACTTGTGTGGCACGTTGGAACCGGTGAGCTGTGTTGAGGACAATGACATTGAATGTTGACAAGTGCAGCCACGATATGATTGCGTGATACGGTCCCTTCCCAACGTCCCTTATATGCCTGAAAAGAAGCCCTGCGCCTGCCATCCATATGCACTTCATCATACACCAATGGCTTATGTGATTAATAACCTCATTCATTGCAAGGCCGATACTTCTCTTCATGACCATCTCAAGTGAACGTTGTGTCCCAGTGAGGCACTGCTGAAAGAGAACAAGCACTGAGCATTATTGTGGATTGCGATACAGTTTGATTAGCACTTACGTAGGCAGGCTAGAGTCCCTAGGCAGTAGTGGGGGCCATGTCTCGTGACCAAGCAGCAGCAGACAGTAGTGATTCCTTTGAGGCCAAAGTTCCCAAAACCTCCGGGATAGCCATATACTACCCTGGTTATATCAAGAACACTGATAGGGCCGTACAAGCGTTAGGTGGCGAGCAGTCCTTGCACAAATCACTACAAGATGCAGCTGGCTATCTGAAACTGCGTTTGCGGCCAGAAGACCAGCATAGCCATCCCCTGTTTGGTGAACGACAGCAAGAAACGGGCCTGGTGCTGCGTATCAGCCGACCGCGTAATCAGCCAAATGCGGAACCAACCATCCAAGTGGTTTCAAGGGTCACTGCTGCATACACCTTCACTGGCATGGCAGACTATCAGTTTCTGGGAGCAGATAACTTAGAAGGAAAACGAGACATCTCCTCGTTGGTTGCAACCCGAAACAACCCAGTCACAGCGGAGCCATTCAAGACACAGCAGCCGTTCCTTCTTGTACCGCCGCTGTTCTCTAAGGGGGATATGCCGGTGGCATTCGCTTTCAGGGACCAGGCCCCACGGCAAGGTGAGAGCCTACTCGGCAAACTCATCATCTTGTGCACCTTGACATCTTGCTGATGACACCAGTGCATGATGGCACCAGCAGCTGCAGCAGCAGAATACCCCATAGGAACCCCAGAGGAGGCTGATGCTTAGATCAGAAGTTCCAGAAACGCCCTCTTTCACTGCGGCAGGCCTTGTGTCCTGATTCGGACGGCTTCGGACGGCTTGTCAGTGTCTCGGTATCAAAAATTCCCGTTGATTGAGCAGCTGCATGAGCTAGCCAGCAGCGAGGCTACCCTCCTGAGGAGTGGCTTCAAGGCAGCTACCAGAATCCTCTGAAGGAGTAGGCTGCACAGCAGCTTTAAGTTGCACTCAACCCCATGGCTTTCTCATTTCTGAGCAAACCTTGAATCCCACAGGCAATGCACGCATGCATCCCACTGCTGTTGCTTGCTGCTGCTGTTGCTGCTCCTCCTCCTCCTGTTGGTGCTGCCGCTGCTAATCCAGAGTCTGGCGCTGGGTCCACCAGTCGCAAGCGCATCATATCTTTCTATGACCCCAACACGCCGCCAGAACTGCCTGTGGATGCCAAGGAGTACCAGACAGCAGACCTGCAACAGCAGCTGAACCAGCTCAAAGTGGGTCTGCAATCAGCGCCAGGTGCAAGTTGTTGATGCACCTGCGCCTGTCACAATAGCATTGTGATACTGTATCTGACATGGTACTGCACATGAGCCACTGAAGTACCAGGAATCATCATTGAGGATAAACTTGTGCCAGCTTGCAACAGTGCTACCACCTGCCTCATCAGGGCAACATGCAGCTGCTGAAAAGATTTCATCAACCCACCCAGTATGGACAGTCCCGAGGGTTGTTTCTGTCATGTACATGCAACAGAGTATCTGAATGTTCAACATGTTGTGTGCTGTGTTAACTGCTGCAGACCCTCTTGTCTGAGCGGTCTGTCTGGCCGATGGAACTGCTCCTGGAGAAGATCCCAGGCAGCACAGCTACCTCACTCAACCCTGCTCTACAATCACTCTGTTATCAGTTCAAAACAGGTGAGTAGAATGTTTCTTTTCAATCTTTCCACAAGCAGCAGCAGCAGCAGCAGCAGCAGCAGCAGTGTTGTTACTTGGCAGCTGTCCAGGTGGCACAGCAGGAATGATGCAATCAAGCTTCAGCATCAGCCAGGCCCTGGCAGCAGTCTAGCAGCAGCAAGCTACAAACAAAACCTCCCTGGCAGAATTGCACTGGCTGCAAAGTCTTGTTCAGATGAGCAATGGAAACCACTCACAATGTCTCACACCAAGAAGATGGCTTGCATGATACTCCAGCGCATGTATCAGTGCATGCATCGATAAAGCTGATCGTGCTGTTGTTATTGATTGGTGGTTGGGCAAGACCAGCATCTCTCAGGGCCACCCTGCATCCTGAAAGCACCAGAGAGTCAACAGCAGACTCAAGTGTGTCAAGTGCCGGTCTCATGTGGCTGCAGGTCCGTGGAAACACCTCCTGCTTCGTTGTGGGTTTGATCCTCGGGCTTCATTGGATGGTCGGCAGTACCAACTGGTCAGCTACAAACTACCACAAGATTGGTGGGTCTCCGAGCCACCAGCCACGGCAGCACATGGTCATGGCACTTACAACAATACATTGGTTTAATTCCCATAGCATGTCTAGAATATGCGTTCTGCTTGTGCTTGTTTTGTTGAATTGCTCTAGAAGCCAGACAACAATGGGTGCAGGAAGTGCAGGATATTTAAAGTTCAGGGTTCAGGTGCTGAACCTCAAGTGCCTGGATAAGCCAGTCACAGTGCTGCTATGCTCTTGTGCCATCCCTCTGTATGTGTGATTGGTGCTTCAACAGCAACAACGTCAGGTCATTCTGCCACTTGCTGTTTTCTCAAATTGCAGGAACAAATCTGTGAAAGCTGCCAAAGCAGCTGGCCGCCCCATGACTTCACCTCCCCTGTCTCAATTGCTCAGGTGACAACTGAACAGTCAAGACTGCATAATTCGATAAATAAATCCAGAACCTGATTCATTCAGGTACTGCACCACACAGTTGCAGCTTCATCATACAACAGTAAGCCAAGCAAATTGAGTGGAGACGTATTGCCTGAAGCAGCAACTAGTACTGCAAATGTGTAACAATAGTTTTTTTGTTTTGCAGTTTTTCCGCCATGCCGGTGCACCACACCACACACCTGCAGCTGTGTGACCTGGCTCAGTCTGATGCAGCCATCAGCCAGCTGCTGCAGCAGGCCCCTGTGCCTCCTGCTGCCAGTGAGGCGTACGGCTGGTTCACCTACAGTAGTCACCAGCAGCTGCAGCAGGCTGTGCAGATTGGGTTTGGGAAGGTGCTCAAGCAGCAGCAGCAGCAGCTGGAGTTGTCAGGTGAGCAGCAACTCTGGGATGCTGTGTGGGGGTTGTGCTTGTGGCCACTATGCTGCAGAGTGGGTTGCTTGCAGGGTATCTATTGAGTGAGTATGTTGAAGTGGGTTTAGGCATGTGCATGACAAGCACGTTGTACTGGTGCGGTCAGGATGAAATAACCAAAATGCACTGCAACATGATAAGGTTCCTGTTGTAAATCGGTATATGTTTATGACAACATAGTTGCTGTGGGGTATGGCAAGTTTTTTACAATGGTGTTGGGCTGCCTCATTGACTTGACTGAATCAATGTAGAACAACTGTGGATGTGAACCTGCTTGAACTCTGCATGTCAGATGCAGCACATACACCATGATCTCATCACTTTCCTTGTCCACGGCTGCATATGCAGATCAAATGGAGCTTGACCAAGCTGGTGCCGCCGCCGCCGCAGCAGCAGCAACCGCACCTGCTAATGAGGCCCGGCAGGCTGAGCAGCGACAGCAGCAGGAGCAGCAGCAGCAACCTGTCGCAGATCAAGCAGCATCAGAGCCAACAGCGGCAGAGCCAGCAGCCGCAAGACAAGTGCCAGCAGCAGAGCCTCTGGAGGGCTTGGTGGGTATGTTGGGCCTGGGTGGCGCGCAGAATGAGCTGCAGCAGTGGTTACATGAGGAGGCGGCAGCAGCAGATGAGCAGCAGCGCCAACGAGCCGCTGCTGGCGACAGTGGTGGTGAAAGCACTGATGCGGGGTTGAGTGAGGGAGACAGTGACTGGGGCTTGACATCTGGTGGGGATAACACTGGGGATGAGGGCACAGATCTAGACGAGTATGATGGTTACAACGAGGATGTGTAACATGATGTGTGCTGCAAGTAACATTGTAGCGCACTTGCCATAGCATTTAACTTGCTGCATGGCTAAATTTCTTTTACACTGTGATTCAACCTGGTTTTTCAGTACTACTATTTGGAATAGAAATGAGTCTGATCCTGACACTGTCAGGGAATCTGCTGTGCAAGAAGACTCTGCACCAGACAGACCTCATAACAGTATTCAAAGGTGTTTTTCAAAAGGTGTCACAGCAATCACACGTCCCGTATACGTATGTTTGTATATGATGCCGGCAACTAAGCCTCAAGTTGACAACCAACCGTCATACTGCGTGTAAATGTGTCTGTTGTTTTGTGTCTATCAGATTGAATCTTTATCAACCGTTGTGACAGCGTATTATCTCGAATGGGCCCCTCAGGACTGACTTCAGGGTGGCCCTCAAAATTTTGAAATTTTAAAATTTTAAAGTCGCTCACCCCACCTTCAACCGGCGCCAGAGCACCGGCCGCGGATTGCTGCCCCTACCATCTGAATTTGTAACCTTCAAACGTTACATGCAAGCTAGGCTGCGCAGACGGCGTATAGACGCTGCTCAGGCTCACAGCCCCTGTTGCAAATTCGCTCACTTCTCCGAGTGGGCTCTTACGTCCAAAGCATCTGGCGGATCTTAGCGTTTGCTATCGTAAATAGGATATTGGCATACAGTGTTTGTTTTCATCATCACCCTATTTCCCTCGAAACCGCCTGTGTAGGTGGTTACATTGGCGGTCCATTGGTTAACCAATGTGTGAACGTTCACATGCACGTGCCGCCAATAACAGCCAAGACTTCCAAGCAGCGCCAACAATACAAGCACTGTATTTATGAAGCTATAAAAACTCCTGTCAATAAACGATTATGGGCTTCCAGCAACTACCGTCTGCTGCAAAATAATCATGGGGTGCCTGAGGCAATACTAATATATTATATGCATAATATTAATATACTAATAGGTGTTGCAGGAGAACCTGCAGCTTCAATAAAAAGGGTATAAAATACCGGATATCGCTCTTAGAGGAGTGCTTAATAGCTTTTATACTCCGCCTACCTAGCGTCGTGGTGAACCGACAGACTAGCAGAGACTACTCATGCATGGGTGTTGATCAACTACTCAACTACTCAACTACTCATGAGTAACCCTAGGGGTGCCTAACCCCAATCGCTAATCCTAGACGCATCAAGAGGAAGGCAGTTCTCATGAAACTGTATCACAAACGATAGTATTATACGTGTGGTTACGGATTGTCCTGTAACATCAGGGGTCCAGAACTGCAGTAGTGAAGCTCCTGCCTGTGTGCTATGGCGGAATTTGCGGTGTAGAAATTATTTTTAACGGCTTATCGATTTGTACTTTAGCGCACAGGGCCTTAGGTGCTGCATATGTTGGGTTCGAGGGGTGGGCGAATTTGAGGGCCTATACTTGAGGTCTGCAACTGGGTGACCGGAGTGACACCTCATGCCGTCACCAACGTGTCTTAAATCGCGGCTAGACCAGAAATAGTCTAATATGAACTTGTAGCGCTATTTGAATACTCAGCGCATCGCCCCTGGACGCGCAAACCCAAAGTGAGCGAAATAGGGGCCCATTCGAGATAGCAGTACGCTAGGAGTGCTACCGTGGTACTCCGAGTACCGGTATTGCCAGCAGGGGCTTGGGGTACAACCACTGGTTGCAGGGTTGGCAACCCTGCAACATTGTTCGATCCGGGGTTCAACCCCCAAAGTTTTGGGGCATCATCAAGTGTTCATATCCGACATGGCTAGAGACGAAAATCTCTAGGATGTGAGACTTCTCTTTCTCTTACATATCTTTATCTTGCCTGGCTGAAAGCAGTACTCTGCTTACGGTGCTCCTGCCGCGCCCATTTGCACAGCTGGCAAGTACTGTTGTTGCATGCGTGGGGCGCTTGGTGTATGTAAGCAGCTTTGGCTTGCTCACAATTACGCCCGTGTGGTAAATGTCGCTCCTGTAAGCCACCTGGCTCAGCACTCGACAGCTTCGTACTCCACACAACAGATGGACAAGGCATCGGCTGAGTGGCGAAGATCAGTTGCTAATAAGCCAGCAATCGTCTTCTACCATTACCCTTGTCCGGATGGTGAGACTTCAAAGAACGCAACGAACAGCAAGCGCACTGCAGGCAATGACAGGCTTCTGCTGCACTGCAGGGGTTTTTGCTGCATTGGCTGCCACGTTGTTTTTGAAGCAGCATGGGGTACCAACACGGTACTACCCTTTTGAGGTGTACCGTGAACCAGACTTACAATCCATGCAGTTGCAGGTAAGCAGTTTGCAGCTGGACATCAGTTGCTGCCTGGTGTCAGCCGTATCTGTGGGCTTTCTGTCGCCTGTGCACACGCCCAAACACACCTCAATGCAAGGAGTGAATATCCAGCTGTAACCCATTGTGCGTATGGATGCAGGCCAACGAAGTCGCTTATCTACTGGACTACGCAGGTCCAGATGGATTTGCACAGCAGCTTGCCCAGCATGTCAGCCATGTCTTTGTGCTTGACCACCACAAGACAGCAGCAGCGCAGCTGGCAGACAGATCACGCCACCCACCAAACCTTCACGTCCACATGGACATGCAGCGCAGTGGAGCAATGATTGCAAGGGACTGGTTTGACCCACAAGGCCTGAGCAGTCAGTTGCAGCAAATGTTCCAGTAAGCTTCATGCAGGTGCAGATGGTGCTGATGTTAAACGTATATTCAATTCTGATTGGGCGTGTCTAAGTGTGTCCTTGTGTGGCGTAACCTATCGCCTGCTGGCTTGCTTTTCGTAGCACGATATGCAGGCCACCTTAGTTGAGCAATTGCATCCTGTCTCACGTGTACTTTTTGATGTGCTGTCTCCCTTGTCTATCACTCTTCTTTGGTGCTTCATGAAGGCTGCTGCTGTGTACTCAGCAGCTCAATGACTGCTGCGGTTGCCACAGGTGGATTCAAGATGCTGATCTGTGGACTTGGCAGCTGCCAGATAGCAAAGCATTTCATGCTGGCCTGTCAGCTCAAAACCTGGATTATAACGCTCTTGACAACCCTGGCATCTGGCAGCAGCTGCAGCAGCTTGACGTGCAGAAGGTGCTTGCAGACGGACAGGTAGTCCTGCAGCGGCAAGAGCAGCTGGTGTCCAGTGCTGTGACAGGGTCTACAGTGTACCAGTTGGGGGGTGCTCAAGGGTTGACAAGCGGTTGGGGCTGCTGTTTAGGAGCCAGAATACAGGTAAAGTACGAGCTGCACATGATTTCAAAACAATGTGCTTGCCATGGTATGGTGGGCTTGTCACGTTTGCCCTTGCCTTGTGTGCTACTGGCTGTGCTACTGTCAATGCGCACCTCTGTAGTCCCTCAACAGGTACCTGCACAACAACTGTTGTTTCTGAGCTTGAGCAGTTGCTGGTATTGCGATGGTATGAACATTTCATACTGCTGGGTCCCATGCAGGGTGAACTCGTCAAGTTCCGCAGCCAACTCGGCAATCAGTTGGCTCAGCGCAGCAGGCAGCTAGGCCTGAAGCCAGTAGGGCTTGTTGCCTATACAGAAGTGAGCCGGCTGCCAGCTTACCTTTGTTTTGAACTGTCCCATGGAACTGTTCCATTAGCAACCGAGGCAGCAAGTTAATGCAGCTGTGTTGTGATCAACGTGATGAAGAGTGTGCAGGGATGCAGGCTGATTCATAACTACAGCAGGCATCTATGGGATGGGTGCATGCAGCGGCAGCATCTGCAAATGCATGAATCTATCAACAGTGGTCATCATGACTATAGACTTGAAGCTACTAGGCGACCTGAATCTCTGAAGTTGCAGCTGCCAGCTTGTGCAATTTGCTGTGCGCTGTTGTTTCACTTGCCTCATCTTGCAGGCGGACATGCCTCGGGCAGACAGCCACATCAAAGTGTCTCTGCGTAGTATAGAAGGCTTTGACACGTCACGCATCAGCGAAGTCTTTGGTGGTGGTGGGCATGCAGCAGCTAGCAGCTTTATTCTACCGCAGAGTGATCTGCTCGATTGGGAGGCCATGGCCGTCACAGCAGGGAACCAGCAGTTGGGGGCAGAACTAGCAAGTGTCATTGACAGTCATGCCAACCAATAGGTGGTGTCATTCGAATGCAGTGGCAGAGAGCGTCTGCCTGGTAGTGCACGATGCAGTAGACTCTCTGGTGTACTTCTGGGCATGGCTACTGGGTGCCTGTCAGTGACACTGGCTGCTGTTACTGCCTTGCAACTGCAGCCTGCTCAACCCTGCCATTGCAGGGGATTGTGACCATAATTGGCGTTGTCATTGCCGAGCTCCCCACCAACACAAACACATGCACACTCTTTGTCTATGTATCTGGTGGTTTCATGCTTTGAACATGCCGCCCAGGCTGCTTGTCTCAGAGTCTACCGCGCTATTCCACCGCAGCAGAGTTATCTCTTAGCCAAGCAGGGTGCGTTCATCTACCGTTGTAAGACTGAGGTGGCTGCCAGCAACCGCAGAGCCCTTGGGCAGTCTGCAAACGAGCAGTTCCAGCAGCACTTTGCGACACTGTACGGCAGCGAGCGCTGGAAGCGTCTGTGGGCAGCCTTGCAGCAGCCAACGCAGCACATCGCATTTGCGAATCCTTTCACGGCAAATGACTTCGGCAGGGTATCTCCAGTTGCAGATAGCAGTCGCATGCAGCTCTCTGCAGCAGAACAAGTATGCATGGCAGCTGGTTGGTCCAGGGTATATTCAAATCTGCCATTCTACCACATTACCCGTCATCAGACCAGTGCTGAAGTGACACATGGCTTTGAAAATGGCCATGATCATTCCACCAACACAGCTGTGCAGGCACAATCACCACATGCACATCCACAGCTTTTCACTTGCAGCAATGATCCAACAGATGACCCTTCAGCTGCGACTCATGACAGCCTATTACATGACCTGCTGAACCTTGGCCATAAAACGTCACATGCACCCACGGGCTGCCAGCTGTTGTACTTCCTGGACCTCTCATCGGCCCTGCCAGTGCTGGCTCTCAACCCTCAACCAGGCATGAAGGTGCTAGATATGTGTGCAGCACCGGGCGGCAAGTCACTGCTGCTGGCCGCTCAGCTTCTGGGGAAAATGCAGCTGATGTCCGGCAGCCCACCCCCATACAGCGCAGCATGCAGTGGGTCCAGCAGCTCAAGCCACTGTCACACCATAGAGGAACAGCAGCAGCAGGGCGAGGAGCAGTTGAGGCAGCAGCCAGCTACAGCAGCTGTTATATCTCACTCTGCAGATGCCGCAGCAGTAGCAACAGCAGCAGCAGGCAGGGTGCATTTCTCGCATCTAACTTGTAATGACAGGTCAACAGCCAGGAGGGCTCGACTGCGCAATGTGTTGCACAGCTACCTGCCTGGCAAGTATCATGATCAGATAAAAATCACAGGTCAGTTACTTGCATACATTCAACACCCTTGATACATGGCAAGATGTGGGTCTTTGTTGTCTGGTCACCTGGGAGACATACAGTCAGCAGCAGCATGGGCATCATCATCTTTATTCATCACTATCATCATCAGCAGCAGCAGCAGCAGCAGCACTGCAATGACAGAATGTCACTGCTGCCTTGTACCCCATAATCAGCAACCGCTATGAAACACGAAAACGACTGTTCTGTATCCTTTATGAGAACATGGAACCTGCACTGCAGGCCATGATGCCGCACGCTGGCACCAGTTCCATCCCTCCGCCTATGATGCAGTACTGCTTGATGCCCCCTGCAGCAGCGAACGACACCTGGCACAGCACAGCAGCAGCAGGAGATCCGCAGGCATCACAGGGCAGAGGTGGTCAGTCTCCAGGACCAAGCGCAATGCCTCTATGCAACTGTCGCTGCTGATCTCGGCTGTTCGATGTGTCAAGCCTGGTGGTCTGCTGGTGTACAGCACCTGCAGCATAAACCCTGAAGAGAATGATCAGGTGAGATGGTGTGCAACTGCGCAGGTTGATTTGACAGTCACCACGTTGTGCCACAGCTGGAACTGGCTTCCATGAGTTGCCTTAGTCAACCCTGGACATCCTTATGGTTGCAGATTTAGATCATGCTCAATGGAAGTATTGGAAAATCCTGAGTAATGTAGTGGGCCTTGGTTGGTAGAGTGAAAAACCAAAATGTGGCTACATTTGTAGAGGATACTCGGATTCTCTCTGAAAACAGCTAGAAGCTCAACATGCCTGTGCAGCTTCTCATTTTTGAGGCATGTGCTGTCTATCCCCAGTGTTACCGGTGCTGCTGTTGCTGCTGTTGTGGTGGCAGGTGGTTGAGAAGGCCTGCAAGAGACTCCGGACGTTTGGCGTCACAGTACAATGCATAACAACCGGAAACTGGCAGCAGTTGCAGCACTCAGGGTTTGATATACCAGGCATAGAGGGTCATGGTTTAGGCATGTGGGTTTTACCCGACTCAACAGGCTGGGGTCCACTGTATTGGTGCCTATTGCAAAGGACACAGTGACAGTGGCCTGGTGGCCCACGTGGGTGCACCAAGCTCTGATATCTGACATAAGTTCAACTTGTGTAAGTTACATCAGTGACACCACATTATAGTTGTACGTACTACTACTCAGTAACTTACTTGAAGTGCCTTTGCCAGCTTGGCATATCATGATACTGATCAGTATGCATGAATGATGAGGGCTACTTCCACAGCAGTATACAGACCGTCTGTATATTTGGGCCCAATCACCGGCAGTTGCAAGCCTGGGTGAACGCTTGGTGGAAGCCACAGTGGACGCTCCATTCAGTGTAGTAGGCTTGCCTAGGGTAGGCTAACTAGATATATCTAGTGTTATATAGTAGCCGCTGGGCTACTATAGGAGGCTCAAAAGGCTTGGCCCAAGCAGCTGCGGTAGTGGCCCAAGCTAGTCTGACTACGGTATCACTGATACCGACTGAGTCGGTCTTGACACTGGGCAAGGGACCTTGTTTGTGAGGCCACCGGCTACGGTGGTCAGAAGATGCCCAATGCGCCACGGCAGCATGCTGCACATATGTGTGCCAGCAAAGCACAAGAGTGAGTTGACCAGGCTTGAAGGCCACATAGGTACAAATGCAGGGATAAAATACTGCTTGCCACTTGTTGCCAACTTTGCCAACAGCTGAGTCCGCAGCATGGGTGCCTGGCCAGTACCTGTGCTGTTGATTGCCTTTGTCATGTGCATCATTTGCATGGTTGCATGATATTACAGTGATGGTATCCCAGGGATAGGTAATATGACGACAGGGCCTGTCATCACCAATACCACTAGCCAGCGAGCCAGCGTATGGCTTATGGGACGCATGGTAGCCTTCACTTCGATCGCGAGAACGTGCGGCCTCTGATCATAGTCATGACTGATCACGACCACACGTTTACGGATCTCACATCCAGTAGCAGTTTACCCCCCTGCGTAGGCC
>JABEVS010000552.1:0-39035 GCA_018290735.1 Coelastrella sp. MACC-549 | reverse complement strand
CTGAGTCAGGTTTGGTTGCGGCCACCACTGAGCGCTGCTGGGTGTTCCCACTTCACTAGCTGCCCCTATGTCACCTTCTTCAACTAGGCCTGATGATGGGTGCTGCTTGTTGATGCTGCCAACACCTAACATGAAAGCCTATAAGACTTTACTGTCAGCTGAGCGCTTGCATCTCTTATGGTTGTTTTTTTTGCTTGTGCCAATGCTGACCAGCAATTGGACCAGGAAGACTAAGGATCAACACCCAGCCTACGCAGCAAAGAACAGCAGGTCAATAGGTGATCAACCTTACAGAGTGATTGGCACTGCTTGGCACCATGTATAGGATTCTGCATGACGCAGCGCAGCAAGGCAGCAGGCTACTGTTGGTGCCCCTGCATCCACCCGTGCGTGCTCACCAAGAGGCTCACCCTTCTTTATTGCCTCAAAGGCCAGCTTGTGGTGGCCCCTCCAGCTCCTGGCACGTTTGGTTACTGCTGAGCCTTGGCAGGAGAAGACACATTGACGAATGCATGCCTGCAAAATAGTGCAGACAATGGTAGGTGTAATAGCCACAACACTCACAATACTTGATGGCATCAGCTCAGCAGCTGCTGTGGCCTGGCTTAGCCAGGCTTGACCCCTGCAGGGCCTTTACCCCTGCTAACCAGTCTACATGTTCCTGAATACACACAGATCCTTGATGTGTCCTGCTTGCACTGTATGCTTTTGCAGTCGTTGCATACCTGCTATTGTGTCTGCTCATAGCATAAGCTGTGCTTGTCTAAGCTGGTGTATCAAGACTGCTTGGTTGTGTCCTCCACCAAAACTCCTTGTGAAAGGGCTCTGCAATGCAATGTGATGATGGTCAGTTCGAGGCTGATTCGCTATATGCCAGCAAATGTGACTGTGGGCTACACAGTGCAGCAGTCTCATGTGACAGCCTTGCAGGACATGCGGCATGTTGACACTTGAGTATGCTGAAGAGTGCGTGTCCATGGGTTGCAGGACCATTACTCACAGGGTCGCACCACTCACATGACAATGCAAGCATGCTGTAGTTCGGCTTACCTTGCGCCGAGCACGCCGATGCCAGAGCCATTGTTGACCACCAGCCCTGTGCAGCAGCAATGCCAGTCAGCATGAACTGTCCAGACGCACCTGGTTTGCGCGGCTCTCATACCAGCATCCGAAAAAGCAATAAAAGCATAGCAACTCGCTTGTCTCCTACTTTCTGTGAACTGCGTGCGGCCGTCCATTCTTATCGGGGACAGCCCCGGGAAGGATGCCATAGCCACGCAGCGTCAATCCGTCACAGTAGAAGACAGGCTTGACAGCACCCAGAATCACCCACTCAGCTGCAGAAGCAGCCAATAGGGGCCATCTGGCATCCTGCACGGCTGGACATCCCTTCCCATGGAGCGAGTTGGGATGCCAGCAATACAGGAGGCGGTCAGGAGCGCAAGGCTAGACGCATCTGCCTTGTGAAAACACTCCTGGAGCTGTGCTTTGGCAGCCAACGAGCGCTGGGTGGCAAGGGGTGGAGGAGCGGACTAGAGGGTTGGTAGGGGCTGGACTGGGTTAAATGTAAATATTCAGAATTAAGCTCAATGTGCACACAGTGTGTCAGGCATGGGTGCTAACAGTGCACAGGCGTGGTGCCTTTGACCTTTTATGCGTTATGTACAGCTTCCGTACCTTCTGCAGACACCCAAGACCCGGTTGGTCCTAGTACAGTTCTTCTTCAGACGGAACAGAGTGATGAGCATTGCATTGGCAGTACAGCCAAACCTGACCCCGTCTGCTGGCGACCGCTGCTGCACACGCGGGTGAGCCAGCTGGCATGGCAGTACACATGGATGGCTCTATCTCTTTTACAGAAAACAGGGATTGGTGGCAACCGGAGCAAACTCAAAGGAGTTCTGAGCGATGTAACGGGACCCTTTGCACCGTATATAGATGATGCCATTGCAACATCAGCAGCTGGCAGAATGTGCAGCAATTCAAAACAGCACACATTCAAAGCCTGAAGCCAAGAGATAAAGATTCAATCAGATGAACACAACACAACAGACACATTAACAAGCAGTATGCTGGTGGAAAAGTACAGCTTGCCAAGAGTGCATCAGTCCCTGAGAGCTGTCTGGGCCAGTATAAGCGGCGTGCATAGCGTCCGCGGCAGGTCAGGTATACATGGATTGAATCATTGTGCAGCACACAGCAAGAGGTAACTGCCACTGCAGTGCCATAGATACATAGCATGCATATTGGCGAGTTGTGCACCATCAAAGCAGCGGCTCCCACAAAGATTGTGTGTGAAGGTACCCATAAACAAAGTACTTCGATCTGAGTTCATGTAAACAATGCCATATATATCCGTGGCACGACATGTTGCTGATGGCGAAAGCGTGTGTTGTTAACATCATAGGGGGCAGCACTAAAGGTAGCAGTGACATACTGACACAACACAAAGAGTAATATGTACCATCATAGTGTTCGCTGGTGACAAAAAAATGGTTGCATGCCAAGCAGCTGACTCTGCTGTCATCCTGCTGTGCTAACTTCTTGCTGCAGCTGCTGCCTGAGTCAGGTTTGGTTGCGGCCACCACTGAGCGCTGCTTGGTGTTCCCACTTCACTAGCTGCCCCTATGTCACCTTCTTCAACTAGGCCTGATGATGGGTGCTGCTTGTTGATGCTGCCAACACCTGACATGAAAGCCTATAAGACTTTACTGTCAGCTGAGCGCTTGCATCTCTTATGGTTGTTTTTTTTGCTTGTGCCAATGCTGACCAGCAATTGGACCAGGAAGACTAAGGATCAACACCCAGCCTACGCAGCAAAGAACAGCAGGTCAATAGGTGATCAACCTTACAGAGTGATTGGCACTGCTTGGCACCATGTATAGGATTCTGCATGACGCAGCGCAGCAAGGCAGCAGGCTACTGTTGGTGCCCCTGCATCCACCCGTGCGTGCTCACCAAGAGGCTCACCCTTCTTTATTGCCTCAAAGGCCAGCTTGTGGTGGCCCCTCCAGCTCCTGGCACGTTTGGTTACTGCTGAGCCTTGGCAGGAGAAGACACATTGACGAATGCATGCCTGCAAAATAGTGCAGACAATGGTAGGTGTAACAGCCACAACACTCACAATACTTGATGGCATCAGCTCAGCAGCTGCTGTGGCCTGGCTTAGCCAGGCTTGACCCCTGCAGGGCCTTTACCCCTGCTAACCAGTCTACATGTTCCTGAATACACACAGATCCTTGATGTGTCCTGCTTGCACTGTATGCTTTTGCAGTCGTTGCATACCTGCTATTGTGTCTGCTCATAGCATAAGCTGTGCTTGTCTAAGCTGGTGTATCAAGACTGCTTGGTTGTGTCCTCCACCAAAACTCCTTGTGAAAGGGCTCTGCAATGCAATGTGATGATGGGCAGTTCGAGGCTGATTCGCTATATGCCAGCAAATGTGACTGTGGGCTACACAGTGCAGCAGTCTCATGTGACAGCCTTGCAGGACATGCGGCATGTTGACACTTGAGTATGCTGAAGAGTGCGTGTCCATGGGTTGCAGGACCATTACTCACAGGGTCGCACCACTCACATGACAATGCAAGCATGCTGTAGTTCGGCTTACCTTGCGCCGAGCACGCCGATGCCAGAGCCATTGTTGACCACCAGCCCTGTGCAGCAGCAATGCCAGTCAGCATGAACTGTCCAGACGCACCTGGTTTGCGCGGCTCTCATACCAGCATCCGAAAAAGCAATAAAAGCATAGCAACTCGCTTGTCTCCTACTTTCTGTGAACTGCGTGCGGCCGTCCATTCTTATCGGGGACAGCCCCGGGAAGGATGCCATAGCCACGCAGCGTCAATCCGTCACAGTAGAAGACAGGCTTGACAGCACCCAGAATCACCCACTCAGCTGCAGAAGCAGCCAATAGGGGCCATCTGGCATCCTGCACGGCTGGACATCCCTTCCCATGGAGCGAGTTGGGATGCCAGCAATACAGGAGGCGGTCAGGAGCGCAAGGCTAGACGCATCTGCCTTGTGAAAACACTCCTGGAGCTGTGCTTTGGCAGCCAACGAGCGCTGGGTGGCAAGGGGTGGAGGAGCGGACTAGAGGGTTGGTAGGGGCTGGACTGGGTTAAATGTAAATATTCAGAATTAAGCTCAATGTGCACACAGTGTGTCAGGCATGGGTGCTAACAGTGCACAGGCGTGGTGCCATTGACCTTTTATGCGTTATGTACAGCTTCCGTACCTTCTGCAGACACCCAAGACCCGGTTGGTCCTAGTACAGTTCTTCTTCAGACGGAACAGAGTGATGAGCATTGCATTGGCAGTACAGCCAAACCTGACCCCGTCTGCTGGCGACCGCTGCTGCACACGCGGGTGAGCCAGCTGGCATGGCAGTACACATGGATGGCTCTATCTCTTTTACAGAAAACAGGGATTGGTGGCAACCGGAGCAAACTCAAAGGAGTTCTGAGCGATGTAACGGGACCCTTTGCACCGTATATAGATGATGCCATTGCAACATCAGCAGCTGGCAGAATGTGCAGCAATTCAAAACAGCACACATTCAAAGCCTGAAGCCAAGAGATAAAGATTCAATCAGATGAACACAACACAACAGACACATTAACAAGCAGTATGCTGGTGGAAAAGTACAGCTTGCCAAGAGTGCATCAGTCCCTGAGAGCTGTCTGGGCCAGTATAAGCGGCGTGCATAGCGTCCGCGGCAGGTCAGGTATACATGGATTGAATCATTGTGCAGCACACAGCAAGAGGTAACTGCCATAGATACATAGCATGCATATTGGCAAGTTGTGCACCATCAAAGCAGCGGCTCCCACAAAGATTGTGTGTGAAGGTACCCATAAACAAAGTACTTCGATCTGAGTTCATGTAAACAATGCCATATATATCCGTGGCACGACATGTTGCTGATGGCGAAAGCGTGTGTTGTTAACATCATAGGGGGCAGCACTAAAGGTAGCAGTGACATACTGACACAACACAAAGAGTAATATGTACCATCATAGTGTTCGCTGGTGACAAAAAAATGGTTGCATGCCAAGCAGCTGACTCTGCTGTCATCCTGCTGTGCTAACTTCTTGCTGCAGCTGCTGCCTGAGTCAGGTTTGGTTGCGGCCACCACTGAGCGCTGCTGGGTGTTCCCACTTCACTAGCTGCCCCTATGTCACCTTCTTCAACTAGGCCTGATGATGGGTGCTGCTTGTTGATGCTGCCAACACCTGACATGAAAGCCTATAAGACTTTACTGTCAGCTGAGCGCTTGCATCTCTTATGGTTGTTTTTTTGCTTGTGCCAATGCTGACCAGCAATTGGACCAGGAAGACTAAGGATCAACACCCAGCCTACGCAGCAAAGAACAGCAGGTCAATAGGTGATCAACCTTACAGAGTGATTGGCACTGCTTGGCACCATGTATAGGATTCTGCATGACGCAGCGCAGCAAGGCAGCAGGCTACTGTTGGTGCCCCTGCATCCACCCGTGCGTGCTCACCAAGAGGCTCACCCTTCTTTATTGCCTCAAAGGCCAGCTTGTGGTGGCCCCTCCAGCTCCTGGCACGTTTGGTTACTGCTGAGCCTTGGCAGGAGAAGACACATTGACGAATGCATGCCTGCAAAATAGTGCAGACAATGGTAGGTGTAACAGCCACAACACTCACAATACTTGATGGCATCAGCTCAGCAGCTGCTGTGGCCTGGCTTAGCCAGGCTTGACCCCTGCAGGGCCTTTACCCCTGCTAACCAGTCTACATGTTCCTGAATACACACAGATCCTTGATGTGTCCTGCTTGCACTGTATGCTTTTGCAGTCGTTGCATACCTGCTATTGTGTCTGCTCATAGCATAAGCTGTGCTTGTCTAAGCTGGTGTATCAAGACTGCTTGGTTGTGTCCTCCACCAAAACTCCTTGTGAAAGGGCTCTGCAATGCAATGTGATGATGGGCAGTTCGAGGCTGATTCGCTATATGCCAGCAAATGTGACTGTGGGCTACACAGTGCAGCAGTCTCATGTGACAGCCTTGCAGGACATGCGGCATGTTGACACTTGAGTATGCTGAAGAGTGCGTGTCCATGGGTTGCAGGACCATTACTCACAGGGTCGCACCACTCACATGACAATGCAAGCATGCTGTAGTTCGGCTTACCTTGCGCCGAGCACGCCGATGCCAGAGCCATTGTTGACCACCAGCCCTGTGCAGCAGCAATGCCAGTCAGCATGAACTGTCCAGACGCACCTGGTTTGCGCGGCTCTCATACCAGCATCCGAAAAAGCAATAAAAGCATAGCAACTCGCTTGTCTCCTACTTTCTGTGAACTGCGTGCGGCCGTCCATTCTTATCGGGGACAGCCCCGGGAAGGATGCCATAGCCACGCAGCGTCAATCCGTCACAGTAGAAGACAGGCTTGACAGCACCCAGAATCACCCACTCAGCTGCAGAAGCAGCCAATAGGGGCCATCTGGCATCCTGCACGGCTGGACATCCCTTCCCATGGAGCGAGTTGGGATGCCAGCAATACAGGAGGCGGTCAGGAGCGCAAGGCTAGACGCATCTGCCTTGTGAAAACACTCCTGGAGCTGTGCTTTGGCAGCCAACGAGCGCTGGGTGGCAAGGGGTGGAGGAGCGGACTAGAGGGTTGGTAGGGGCTGGACTGGGTTAAATGTAAATATTCAGAATTAAGCTCAACGTGCACACAGTGTGTCAGGCATGGGTGCTAACAGTGCACAGGCGTGGTGCCTTTGACCTTTTATGCGTTATGTACAGCTTCCGTACCTTCTGCAGACACCCAAGACCCAGTTGGTCCTAGTACAGTTCTTCTTCAGACGGAACAGAGTGATGAGCATTGCATTGGCAGTACAGCCAAACCTGACCCCGTCTGCTGCTGCACACGCGGGTGAGCCAGCTGGCATGGCAGTACACATGGATGGCTCTATCTCTTTTACAGAAAACAGGGATTGGTGGCAACCGGAGCAAACTCAAAGGAGTTCTGAGCGATGTAACGGGACCCTTTGCACCGTATACAGATGATGCCACTGCAACATCAGCAGCTGGCGGAATGTGCAGCAATTCAAAACAGCACACATTCAAAGCCTGAAGCCAAGAGATAAAGATTCAATCAGATGAACACAACACAACAGACACATTAACAAGCAGTATGCTGGTGGAAAAGTACAGCTTGCCAAGAGTGCATCAGTCCCTGAGAGCTGTCTGGGCCAGTATAAGCGGCGTGCATAGCGTCCGCGGCAGGTCAGGTATACATGGATTGAATCATTGTGCAGCACACAGCAAGAGGTAACTGCCACTGCAGTGCCATAGATACATAGCATGCATATTGGCGAGTTGTGCACCATCAAAGCAGCGGCTCCCACAAAGATTGTGTGTGAAGGTACCCATAAACAAAGTACTTCGATCTGAGTTCATGTAAACAATGCCATATATATCCGTGGCACGACATGTTGCTGATGGCGAAAGCGTGTGTTGTTAACATCATAGGGGGCAGCACTAAAGGTAGCAGTGACATACTGACACAACACAAAGAGTAATATGTACCATCATAGTGTTCGCTGGTGACAAAAAAATGGTTGCATGCCAAGCAGCTGACTCTGCTGTCATCCTGCTGTGCTAACTTCTTGCTGCAGCTGCTGCCTGAGTCAGGCTTGGTTGCGGCCACCACTGAGCGCTGCTGGGTGTTCCCACTTCACTAGCTGCCCCTATGTCACCTTCTTCAACTAGGCCTGATGATGGGTGCTGCTTGTTGATGCTGCCAACACCTAACATGAAAGCCTATAAAACTTCACTGTCAGCTGAGCGCTTGCATCTTCTATGGTTGTTTGCTTGTGCCATTGCTGACCAGCTCTTGAACCAGCTCCTGGTACCAGTCATTCGTTATGATCATCAGAAAGGACTGCTGGATGTTAGAGGTGCCCTATAAAGTGAGTGGCTCAACACACCGGAAGTACCGATCGCTGTGTACCATGAAGTTTGTGGGATGTAAATGCTGCCATTGATCTTCTGCTCAGCAACAACTTGTTGCTGAGCAGCATGGTGCAGATCAGCACGGCAATGGTCACCAGTGTCATTTGCTGCCAGTGTTCCTGGAACAAGGGCCTTGCACCAACCCACTGCCTGCACAAACAAAAGAGCATGCAACCAATAAGCCTGCTGCTGGTAGTTGTTGCGGCTTGTGATGCATTGAGTGCACCAGACACTCACTCAATCATGCCCACAACCTGGTGTGCCTATGCGCTACTTCTCTATGGTCGTATGATATAACACATGGTGTGGCAAACAACGATTGCATGATGCCACATCCCAGGACAAGATTAGCTATCTCTAGAAACAAAATGCACTGGTGGTGTTGACGCCTAGCTGTGAGTAGAGCTGAGAGACTGAGTAAGTGACTTCAGTTTAGGCAATGGATAATAGCAACAAAGCCTACCAAGCTCACGGAATACTGGCAACACAACAGAACGTGCAGTGATGTCTGAGTACACACCTTTATACCACTTTGAGCTTTGTGAAGCCATCATGCCAGCAACGGCTTAGCTGTGCAAGGAGTTGTCGCAGTGCATTGTATACCACATCAAAGTCATCTGCAGCAGATCACCCAGGTACATAGTGATGATGATAATCAGTACCCAGGTGCATAGTGCGTAAAAAGAATGTGTACATAACAGCCTGTATCACTGGGCTGGATGGCTGTTGACGTGATGACACTGTTGCATACATTGGTTCATATGCCATGCTGCTACTTGACAAGCAGCCATACACAAGGTATCATGCACTGCTTATCTCCACAGCTACTGGGATTCCAGCTACAACCTGTTGTCTGTTCAACCTGTTGTCTGTTCACAGCTCATAGCATAGTAGAATCCCTGAGCCTCACCTAGTGTTGCATTCCATTTGCAGCCGGGGCAACAGTTGATGGGACAGTGGCGATGTGTAGACCACGGTAGGTTATGGATGTGGTTGGGCAGACAGCAGGTGGAGGAGTCGACAACACAGAAGTGGTTGGCACCAAATGGTAAACACAGAGGATTGCGGTGCAAAGCAAGACAGAAAGAGCATGCAACTTGATTATAAACATAAAAGCCACTATCAGATAACTATGAGGCAAGCCAGCAGGCGACTTCAGTGCTGCTACACAAGAAGCAGGCTGCAAGACAGTCTGGTCAGATCTGCATAGACATGCACGAGAGACTGACAAATGCAACCTGAAACCTGCTGAGCTCACGCAGCGCCGCCACTGGGTCAAACAAACTGATGGCAATACAGCAGAGAAATGCATTACAGCGATGACCAGCAAAGCAGCACAGCCTCCAAGCTGACCAGCTGAAACCTCACACATGTGCCTGCCGAGTGCTGCCATCATTGAAAACCTCAAAGACCTTACCGCCATCACAACACTGCTACATGAAGCAGATGCAGAAGGGAAGCTCATCACAACTTTACAACTTTTGCTAATGATGCTCAACTGAGAAACGACATCGCTAGTGCTTCTGCAAACGCCACCACTAAAGGCAGCACACCAACATGACCCACCTGGACATTCTACCATTCCTGCAAGACAGATACAGACAAGAAGTCGTAGGCAGTACAAAAAGCAAGAGCAGCATGGTTGCTGCAGTATGTGCCAAGAAACAGAACGGCACAGCATGACAACAGTAGGTAGCTGGGCAGCAAAGCTGCAAACGAGACAGCTGGAATATGCCACATGTGCACAGATGCCGGTCAGAGCACATGCTGCTGCTTTCCTATTCAATTGTCGTAACATCGGATCACAGAATAGCTTGCATCAGCTTGTATGCTGACTTGCTAAAAAGCACCCTTTGTAAGATCAGAATACGACCACATACTGTTGCTGCCGCACCTCACTTCTATTGCTAATAGTGCCCAGTGAGCCCAGCCTCAGCACTGCGATTCCCATCCGTTCCCCATAGTTGCTGCTGCTGGGGCTGCCTAGTGCTGCAGAAATGTCAGCATGTCAACAAATGTTGCACAAACTATGACTTTTGGACAAAGCCGGCTTTCTGGCTGCTGTTGCTGCTTATTAAGCAACTGCTGTGTCAACAACTGACTGCTGAGCTGTTCTGTCAACCTTGTGTGCTGCCAGCATGATCATAAGAGACAGTGCCATCGTACTGCAGGAGCTTGCCAGTGATTGCTGTTGCTGATACTGCTCAGTGTGTTGAGAGGGCCCAAGACATGCAGTGCTTCTACTGTTACAGCTTCCCTGCGCAGCCCTACACCTGCCTGCTGTGTGCTGCATGGAAGTTGTTGAGAGTGCTGCTAAACAAGGCTGGCTACTAGTACTGAGCTGCTGTGTGCTGCTGCTGATACCGCAGGAACGCTAAGAATACATTTTGCTGTCATGGCTTGTCCACAGTGCCTATTGCTATAATATTTGTTACAAATGCAGAGACCCAGTCAGCATTGTTCGTACCTGCCTGGGCCTTGATATCTTCTGCGTGAAACGGCATTGGTGATGCCAGAATCGCGTTACGTTTGCACACTGGCATTGGCCAGTTGATCAGTGGTGATCTCAGCATCCCAGAGAGCCGCAGCATAACGACCATATGTTGTATTTTGCTTGCACAAGAAGGCAGACAACTTCGCCTGATCAGTAAACAGCGTCTCCCAACACACACCCCAATCATCCACAAGGCAACAGTGCAAGAGACTGAAGCTGTCAGAATGAGGAGAAGGGACATCAGCTTCAACTGCGTAAACGCTTTCTGTTCTGACCACGCTCTGCGATGATTGGTGCAACCATTTGCAACCATTCAAAGACTGGGCCCCAGGCACCATGTCAGCATGCACCCAGTTTCAATGCAGCAAGCAGTCCTGTACACACATCTTTGCGAACTGGGCAGAGAGTGTGTCCGCAAGTGTTTTGTATTCGTGTACTTGCAATATTCTACAGACTCTGGAGTGGATTAAACGTCTATAACACTGCATTTCCCTGCAGATCTACGTACGCCCTGGAGTCTGCAACACCGTTACTCAGCAGCATTGAAAGGTCACTACCAGCATCCAAGTCTGCATCTGGGTCTCAGGTGTAATGAACTCAGCTATGGCAGTCAAGAGGCAATTACCGCCTGCTTTTGGCCCTGATTGCTGTAATGTAGTAAGGTAACCGCCAGGCTCCTGTCCCACTTACTTGTTCAAACACCTAATATTGGCGTTTGCCCAGAGGCCGAGAGCCAGGATACTGCAGGATGGTATGGCCCTGATTAAGTGGTTCTTGCTGTAATATCTGTAGCAAAGCAACAAAAACAGGATAACTACTCTGTCGGCGGCATCCGCAAACGATAGGAGCAGCGTGATTCAGCATTGCCAACAGCAGCGCTGAGTTAGCAGCTCAGGATGTGAGGTATGCACGGCATGCAGCCAACGGTAGCGCCGTGTTGGTGTGATCTGCTCAGTCCATGCAAATGTCTGCTGCTGCATTGCCAACGATTACGTGTTCAATCTGCATCAGCTCCGCAGCGTGCGCTTACTTTGGCAGCCTATAGCACTGGACACGCTATTCAGAGTGCTACCTGACACAACTAACATCTTTGCACACTCATCCACCGGTGATAAGGCGCGCAAGGATGCTGGTTTAACCTTAATAAACTGACAACAACGCTGATGCTGTGATACACTATCGAGACAGCTGGACACTTGATTTCGTGCTGAAAAAGCTTGAAAGAGTTGGAGTATTAAAAATGACATATTCTGCTATCTTCCGACCTGCCTGCTTAGCCTGACTACATGCTGCTCCGGTACCAACGATCCATCAATCCCACGTGCGCAAAACTGTGCACAGCCTTCATCTACCTAAAGAAGGGGACAATCTTCGCCATACCAACTCTTGTGGTTGTTACTCGCTCTGTTGATCTATGACTAAGTTTAAACAGCAGCAGCCTGTGACAGCTGCAGACTCGGTGATGTTTTGCAAGAAGCTGCGGAGCTTCCGTGCTGCACAGACAGCGGTGATGCTGCTTTTGCTGAGGTACCGGGTTGAAAACCGGATCCCATTTCGAACCCAGCCGCCGCTGCAATGTCCTGCATCAGCTGAGCACATATTGGACACAACAGAACAGCGCTGCAGTAGCAATAGAGTAAACATGATACTGCCTTGCTTGCACGGCGTTGAGCTGTAAGAGAACCCCCAATCCTTCTTGTAGCAATCAATGGGCGTTATTGACTGCGTAACTCGTTTTCTATGCGGCAACTGCAGCGCATACACCTCCTCAGCTTCGTCAGATGGCAGCTGTGGTGATAGCACTGCTACTACGCCACAGGGTGGTAGCCCAGCCCTAAGACCTATTCTTGTAGTTGGTTCAGTCAACATTGATCTGATCATGGAGGTGCACCGGCTGCCAAACAAGGGTGAGACAACAATCTCCAGAAACCCTCAATTAGGGGTGGCAGTTGGTGGAAAGGCAAGTGGCCATGTTGCGACTTCTGGTTCAACCTCTGCCACTGACACCCAGCAGTTTTGTTCTTTTCTGGGTTCTATCATTTGGGCTCCTGTAAAGCAATGTGAGCTGAAGCCGTCGATGCAACGGTGGTGCATCATGGCGGCAGTGCAGCATTGCATAACCGCAGTCCCTGAATGTACACTGGCAGCATGAATCGATTCACCAACAGCCGGCAGCAGCCGTCAACCTGCGAATCAACAATGACAGCAGAACCTTAAGCCGTAGCAGTAGAACACCAGTAAAAGCTGCTGTTCATGTGATCGGGTACTGACGCCTGCAGGGTGCCAACCAGGCAGTGGCAGCAGCTCGACTCACTCAAGGCTCGCACCGCCGAGTCAAGTTCATCTGCCGCTTTGGAAATGATTCCTACGGGTCTCTGCTGGAGCAGGAGCTTGTTAACAACAACGTGGATGTAACAGGATGTCAAAAAGTGACAAATATGCCATCCGGGCATGGCATGGTGATGTTGGAGCCTGATGGAGCAGCATCAAGTGTCGTGCTGGGAGGAGCTAATACAGCCTGGAGTGAGGTAGGAACATGCCTTGCTGTGGAGCGTTTAAGACTTCACAATGGCACTGCAGGGAGCAGGCAATCAGACGTTACAGCCAACTTGGTGAACAGGTTCCCCTGCACAGCTCACTCTGTGTGGTGCATAATGGTTTCTGGAACAAGCAATAGCCCCAGGCAATTGTCAGGCAGTTGGCACAGCAGCAGGACTACTGCTGCTAACAACACAAGAGGGAAGTCCGCTTGCATCTGCAAACAGTAGCCCAGGCAGTTGAGCACAACGAAGCCTCCTGTGCAGCTACTTTCTGACCTTGAAATTCACTTTAGCAGATTTCAGCAGTCTGCTCAAGTAGCAGGAGTGTTACGCATCATCTGGATGTTTGCTGCTGCAGGAACAGGATCTTTCCCACCTTGTGATGGATGTGGGGGTTGTACTGCTGCAGCGGGAGATACCAGAGCATGTCAACCTGGCAGTCGCAGCAGCAGCACAACGTACACAAGTCCCAGTGGTACAGGTATCGCATGGTCTATTCTACATTGCTACAATCCCCTGTGTTGCTTGTTGATGCCGTGCCTGGCTGTATGATGTATGCCAATAGGTTGACCATTTACCGTAACTGCAGGCAACCGCCAAGCTCCCAACAGTCTTTTTGTTGCGCCTCTGCAGCTCCTGTACCTGCAACTCCTGTTTGTGCGTGTGATTTTTGGCAGCAACCCACTACACTGAAGGCTTCAACTGCACAAGGCTTTCAGAAAGAATGAGCAGAATGCCTGCAAACGCATGAATACCTCCTTGTTTGATGCAGAATGAATAAGGGATGATAATGGTTGTGCTTTGTGGCACAAACCTGCCTGCTTGCAGGATGCAGGTGGCGAAGATCGCCCATTTTCTGACAGTTTGCTGCAGTTTGTGAACTACTTGATCCCGAATGAGTCAGAGCTGCAGCGAATTACTGAAATGCCAACAGACACAGAGAAACAGGTAAACTTGGTCCTGGAATGTGACAAACCCACTATACCAGGATCAGTCATGCAGCACGCTCTGAGTTCCAATTGTGTTCTTTGCTTTGCTGGTAATGTTGAGCCGATTGCCCACGAATGAAGCCTGCACAGTTGACCAGCACTCTGTCTGCAAGTGGGCAGTTTATTGCCATTTGTATCTGCAGATTGTACAAGAAGTGCCCACTTCAGCACTGGCAGGGCGCGTGTACTGCCAGCACATGTATGAAACTCTGATTCAGCCCCTGTTTCAGTTACGTCAGTAAACAAAGGATTAAACATCCTTTTCAAAGGCTCAAAACCCCGGTCCGGCACTCGCCTTAAACCCTGCTGCTGCAGGTCATTTCTGCTGCCAGAATCCTCACAGATCGTGGAGCCGGCAACGTCCTTGTAACACTGGCTGAGCGAGGGTCTATCCTGGTTTCTGCAGATGGCAGGGTTCTGCGACAAGGTGCTTTACCTGTGCCTGGTGGAGTGGTGGTAGATGGGACAGCAGCAGGTGAGTGCTGGTCTGCCCAACACACTTGGCAGGCATCAGTTGAGCTGTACATATGTCATAGGTTATGTTACTTCCAGACAAAATAATAACATGTAGTATGGAAGTAATCGGTCTGACGTCTCATGATATGTGAACAGATTGCATTCAAACATGACACGCTGCTTTAGCTGTGCGCAACAGTACATTGTTTGGTGTGAGGGGCATGTATAGCTGTCGTGTCATGAAATCTGCCCCTGACCTTCTCTTTGGTCTGGCAGTCAACAACAAGCTACCCTACTGTGCATTATTCTGGGTACAGGTGCATGAGTCGTGCACCGATCAGTGCAGCAAAAGGGTTGAAGCTATAGAGCTTCATGTGGTGTCACTGGCGCTTGGCCGATGTTGTTCTTGCTGCTGCAACAGGTGACGCTTTCAGAGCAGCCTTTGCCGTAGCTCTAGTAGAGGGCAAGAGCCTGCAGGACTGCATGCGCTTTGCTGCCGCAGCTGGTGCAGTAGCAGTTTCACGGTTGGGTGCTGTACCCAGCCTGCCAACACGCCATGAAGCCTTGGCCCTTTTGGGAGAAGCCGGGGGTGAAACTGCAATGGAAGGGACTCCTTCTGACACCAGGCTGAACAAGGGGACTAGCAGTGACCCAGCTGCCCACTTCAGGGACCCACGTGGAGGGACTTGTAGTGACCTGACTGCTGACATCTGTGCTGACTCTGGCACAGCATCAGGCAGTTGCAGCAGCGACAGGGACAGCAGCAAAGCAGCACCTGCTGCAGGCTGCAGCCGTAACCAGCCAACTTTGTCAGCAGGTAGCAGCAGCAGCACTGACAAAAACACATCCACTTTTCCATTGAAATTCGCCTCGCGTTTGAACTCAATGAAAGCAAGGAGAGATCTTGTCAGCAATCAACACTCACTTGCAACCCACAACAATCTACTGGGATGGGTTGCCAGGCAGGGGCAGGTTAAGGGCTTGGACGTTGTGTACTTCAACTATCCAGAGCATTTTGAAGGTGTGGATGCCCAGCAGGTACTTGTGGAGTGTGCCCTACTACTTTGCATCCAGAGAAGGCACATGTTGTGCACTCTTGTTTATGGCAAAAGCATCATGTCATAGGGTTGGCAACTTGGCGACAGTGGTCCTCACTGTGGCTGATGCATCTGTGCAGTCTTGATATACACAATCTGAATGCTGTCACCACCTTCACTGCCAGACTGCAATGTATGGTTTCCGCATGAGGTAGAACACTAAGACAATGGTTCTTCATTGTGCACTCTTTGCAGGTCACCACTGCTTTGAAGGCAGCCAACATGGCAGCTGGGGCAATTTGCATAAGATTTCCAGCTGACACGTACCAACTAGGAGCATTCACCCACCCTGACCCCCAAACCTGGAAGGCTGCTGTAGATCTGGCAGTCAATGGCTGTCGAATTGCTGCCAAGTTGGGTGCCTCTGAGCTGATTGTTTGGTCCCCATATGATGGCTATGACTACAATTTTCAGGTGGGATGGGCCTGCCGGCGTCGTTGTTATGGCACTCTGATGTCTGTTGTTTGACAGCGCACCAAGTGCTCATATTGCATGCGGCAGCCTACCACAGCCTTACAAGGTTATCATCTGTGTGCTCCAGGCCCTGCCTATGACTGTCCACCAGTAAGCAAGTCCTCCAGAATGGACAGCAGCTCTTCAGCAGCATACTAATATCAGCCCTGACAGTTGTAGTTAGTACTGCCTGGCTATAACTGGCAAGCCACGCCAGGTGCCCCATTCAGCAGGCGGATTTTGTCTGGTGTGGCTGTGTCAGCAGCACACACGGTGCATGGGCTTATTGCAATCGCCAGGAGTGCAAGTAGTCTACTGCAGCTGCACATAAGGTATTTAGTGGAGTTCCTGGCCCCAGCACTCAGTGCATGGCATACACACCATGTTTCCAGAGCACAAGCAAGTCTTGCCTTAAAGGAAAGGCAGCAGTGCTGCAGCTGCAGCCACTACAGCTGCTACTGGCGCTCAAGGCGCATGTCCATGCTGCATGCGTCCAGTGCAGTCCATGCCTCACTCGCTGTGCTTCTTGCTGCAGGTCGACTATATGGCATCATGGAACAGAACCGTCACAGCATTCCAGGCACTGTCAGACAAGTGTCCTCCGGGCATCAAGGTCTCTTTGGAGTTCAAACCCACAGATGAGAACACTCGCTTTTCCATGGTTTCTAGCACTGGAGCTGCTCTTCTACTGTCTCGGCAGGTGGACAGGCCAAATTTTGGGTTGACCCTGGATGTTGGGCACCTACTGATGGCGGGGGAAAATCCAGCACACAGTGTTGCTATGATTGCAGCAGCAGGCAAGTTGTTTGGAGTGCAACTGAATGATGCGCATGTAAAGTTAGGCGCTGAAGATGGCTTGGCATTTGGGTCTGTGAACCCTGTAATGGCTTTGGAGTTGGTATTCTGGCTACAAAAGGTCAAGTATGATGGCCATCTATACTTTGACACTTTTCCAGTCAATGAGGATCCTGTCAGAGAGGCCGAGTATAATATTAGGCAGGTGAAGCGCATGTGGAGCAGGGCAGCAAGTTTGGCAGATGCTGATATAGGGCAGCTGGTCAGCAGACACGATGCTTTAGGTGTTCTAGAGCTGTTAGAAGCTGTAGAGTCACCAAGAACCCTATAAACCTATTGATATGGGGCTCTGTAGGTGCGCTGTAAATTGTCTATATACTTCCTCCGGCATCCTGCATGCAAATGTGTAAAAGAAATTGAGCCATGCAGCAAGTTGAAATGCTATGGCAAATACGCTGACATGCGTTGGGGGCGCCACCCTGGTGGTATGCGTGTGTGTCTGTTATCTTTGGTCTCTAACTGAATTCTCAGTTGGTCCACAACCACCGCTCTCAGCATGCCCCTGACAGCTGCAGCTGTCTTTCACACAGCGGGCGCTTGATCTGAGTGGCAGGCAGTGCAGCTATCGTGCCCAGGCTATGTATGACCAATAATAACAGCTGCGCTATCCACAAGAGTTGCCGCTTGGCTGCGACCGCGTTGTTGGCTGGGTGCGTAATGTTCGTGCGTCCCACCGGCACTTCTGGTCCCATCCCAGGTGCTGGCAGCAGAAGCAAGCCTTGCTGGCAGCATTGGGAAGCCACAAACGTGCATTCAAATGGAATGTCGACTTGATGAATTGAAAAGCCACAAGGCCACGAGGCTTTTGCTTTCCTGACAACGAGCCTGACAGCCAAGCAAGGTGCAGCATCAGCGGTGGCCAGCCGCAGCTAACAATTAAATGCTTAGTTGAAAATCATTATGACGAGCAAGGATGAGGCTCGACGCAGCACCCACTACCGACAGCGGCCCCAAGAAGAAGGGTGCATTAAACAAGCAGGTTTCTGGCTTGAAAAGTAGTAGTGTGGATTATCTGGATGTGATCAAGGCGTCGCAAGCCCTCCGACTGGCAGACCAGCATTTTGCTTCAGGCATCGCTGTTGAGCAGCCATTCCTGGGAGCAGCTGTGGGTATGCAACCTGACCCATTGCTACTGGTTGCGCTGCATGTGAGTTGTTGTGATGCGGCCAATACCAGAGCCTAGCTGCCAGCCGTGTGGGCTGTCCTTTGTGGTGAATTGGTATCTGGGTACACTGCTGCTCGCAACGATATGCATTTTGATGAATGGGATATTTTTTACACTGGCTTGCTGCATGTAAAGCATGTTGCTCCGACACTGCTGTCCTTGCCTGCCATGTTCACAATGTTCTGTTGAACATCGTATACGTACAGCCACGTCATGGTATCAAACCACAAGTTGAACTCATTAATGCCACGCAGCGTTCTGAAAGCTCTTGGGACAACCAGCAAAGTGCACAAAGCTACAGCATCGGGTTGTCAGTTTGCTGCTGTGCATACCGGTCATGGGCAACCGCCCCTGCTGCGTACATACCAGGCCATACGCGCCGAAACGTCTTTTTCATGGAGTGGTTATCAGTTGGTCACTGTTGTCGCTTGTTTTCCTGTGTGCAGGCTTCCCGCCCACGACTTCTCTCTCTTGATGACCTACTGGCAGCTCGCTGCGTTTGCAAGGCATGGAAGCAGCGCCTAGGCACAGCTTTCTGCCACACCATTCGCGTACCTCACAGCTTGTGGCACGAAGCAGCGAATCCGCGGCTAGCAGCCACTATCAGTGCAGCAGCGGCAGCATACCCACATGCCAGCACACTAATTTTAGACGCTGGCGGATCTAGACCTGGTTTGCAACCAAACCTCTGGACTCCATTGCTGGACAGCCTGCAACCCTGGCTAGCCCACAATAACAGCAGCAGTACACACTGCATACATCTGCATCTGGGTGCGCCTCCCTCCCCCAAGCGGCTGGCTGCATTGCAGTGCCTGGACCTGATGACACATTTGCACATACAGCACACAATGCAGTCACTATACAGCAGGCACCTAGCAGCTATAGCAGAGCTGACGCAGCTACAGAGTCTGGTGTTAGTGCTCAAACACCCCAGGCTGGATTTGCGAAGCTTGGCGCATCAGCGGCTGAGGCATGCACCCCTAAAAATGGACTGTTTAAGCAGCTTGGTGGGTCTGACACAGCTAGAGCTCTGCAGCACTGGACCTGCTGGTGAGCACGGCTCTTCCTTTGATGTTTCAGTACCTTCTTTATCTGTTTAGTGCACAAATGCACCATGTCCAGTGTGCCAGTGACTTGGCAGTGGGACCGTCTGATATGGAATCTGGATCTCAACTACAACACCTGTTAACCAGCTCTCTGTCAACTAGCTTGTGGTAGCATGTCTCTTGGTCAAGATTCACTTGTTTGCAGTACAATGATGCTCAAACCGGCAACACCATTGCCTTGAGGCGGACCAATCTTAAATGCGGCTTGACACATTCATGTACAACACTAGTGCTCTACCTGAACGCACAACAGCAAAGCGTTAGTCCTCTCTCTTGTCCTTGACATGCACCGCTGTGTATTCTAAAGCTGCATATGTCTTTGGCATGCCTGCAGGCGATCTGCTTGCTGATACCATAGCAGCATTCAGCAGTACCGCCAGCCTAGCCGCCCTCAGCAACTTGCGCTGCTTATCCATCAGCGAAGCAGCCCTGTTAGGCCCTCAAACAGCCACAGACTGGCTGAAACCTCTCAGCAACCTCACTCAGTTGCAGCTAGTGCAGAGAGATGAGCCAGGAAGGGGGCAGGTCAAAGGGCGAGGGTCGTCAACTGGTTCTGCGGCTTGCGGCAATTCTGCTTCCAGCGGTTTACCTGGGAACTTGTTTGGGGCCGGTGGTTTTGGGGCTTTGGCAGCAGCAGCAGCAGCAGCTGGTAGAGGCAGTGCCGCTGAGCAGCTGCTGCAGCAGCAACAGCAGCAGGTACTCCAGCAACAAGGGATGTTGCCCAATCTCCTGAGCGGCACAGGCAGTGGGAGTTACAGTAGGACTGGGCATACAGCAGCAGTGGCAGCAGCTGTAGCAGGGTTTGGAGCTCATCAACTGCCAGGTGGGGATTCTGTGACTGTCACCAACACTGCTACAGGATCTTCCATAAGGGCAGGCAGCATCAGCAGCACAGGCAGTGATGCAGAACTTGCTGCTGCGTCTGCTGCACCAACTGGCCCGTCTCTACCGCCCTTAGATTTGGCCAGCGTGCTGCCCAAACTGTCATCCTTAACAGTTGCAAACACGGCCGGTGAGAGGCTTACTCAGCTCAAGATACCTTCAGGGTTGAGCAGGCTATCCCTGCATCTGGCGAGCCCCTGCCCAGGGGCAGTCACAGGCGAACAGCTGGCAGCTGTAGTGCTGCAAACTGCTCAAACCCTAGTTTCACTGCAACTGGGTTTAGGGATGCGGTTCAGCCTGTCAGGGGGTGTGATGCGCAGCCTAAAACGTGGGCTGAAAGGGCTGAAGGACCTCGTGTTAATTGAAGGAGCTCAGGATCATCTGGAAGGGCTCGGCTGCTGGTGCAACCTCAGGAGATTGGAGCTGGTTGAGGGCCGATGCTCAGCGCCGTTGAGAGGCCTCTATGAACTCAGCATGAGGGCAGCCATGGGCAGAACCCCGGGTGTGCTTCGGTACAGTGGTCATGTTCGGCACGTGGATGAGTTAGCCGGGAGGCTAGGTGGCGCCTTGAAGGAGCTCAGGCTAGACAGCTTGAGCGGCTTTGGCAGTCCCAGTGCCAGGGGGCTGAGTGCCAGCAGCAGCGGAGGCGTGGAAGGGGATGTTTGCAGCAGCAGTGAGCCACTCGGAAGTTTTGAAAGTGGCCTTATTGCAGAGGTTGACGGACAGGTGGTTCCTCAGCTGCATCATTTATCCTCGTTAACCAGGCTTGAGATAGTCGGTGACCGATTAGGTCAGTTGGAAGCAGGGGCGGGTCTGGCAATAGCTAACCTGAAGTCCCTGGTGGCGCTTGAAATCAGTGGGCAAGAACCCTGGTTGCTGCCTGAGCTTGGAGTGAAGGAACAGTTGGGATGGCTGCGGGGGATGACTCAGTTGCGGCAGTTGAGACTCAGCGGCTTGATGTTGGGCAGGAGCAGGCTGACAGGGACGATCAGCAGCAATGGCAGCAGCAGCGCTGGCAGCACCTCTGGAGGCAGCACTGCTGACCAGGCTGACAAGGCTGACAAGGCCGGCAGCAGTACTAGCAGATGCAGCAGCAGCAGCAAGGCTGGTGTTCAGGTGCCGGCAGTCAAGGGTTTGGGGAATGGCTTAGCGTCTACCAGCGCTGTTGGCAGCAGCAGCAAAGGAAGCTTAGCAGCGACAGCAGCACTGGTGAAAGAGACTGCTGGAACGATGCAGGTTACACCTGTGCTGAACCCTGCTGCTGCTGCAGCTAGAGACCTTGCTGTTTCTTTGTCTGTGGAGGAGGTCAGGCGGTGGCTCTGCCAACTGCTGCCCTGCTGCAGGGTGTGGCTGGATTAATATCTGGTTGTGATTGACAGTTGTATTTGTATATTATGTGTTGATGCTGTTGTTTCAAGAGTTGCTGATTGTTTATGCATACCTTGGAGCTCAATCTTGCTGGGATCTCTTGGCTCAAACAATGACTGATCGCTAGCCTATAAAACTTTTAATCTTTGAATTGGTTGTCAGAATTGTTTTCCTCAGTTACCTCTCATAGAGAGCTCTGTGTTGTTAAGTGCACTTTGGCTGGTAAAGCCAGCTTGGCAGGTCTGGTATCCATGATGGCATTCTGCAGCTTAACGCAGTACTGACTTCTTTGTAGCTGCCTCCAGCTACAAATGCACTAGGGGAATGACTACCCCACAGCTGTCTAAATGAACACTGAAAGGTGCGGGTATCGCTGGCTACCGCTGGCAGATTAGGTGGGCCCAAGCTGCCATACGCGGCTTCATCCATCAATGTTGTTTTCTGAGACTTGCTGGTGGGCTTCATCCTCGATGACCTTTCTTTGTGCAAGCTGCAACCTCAGACATCAGTGTTTGCAGGACGGCATTGCCAGCTGCCAAGGAGCCTTGACTGCAGATAATGCACCTTTTCATGCACTAAAAAGACGCGTTCGAGTCACACCCGGGTGTTGAAAGGACTCCTAAGGAGAGGAGGGAATATATGACACACAAGTGCCTGCCACTTGCCCGGCAGAACGATTGAACAGCAGCAATAGACACGTAAGCGCACTGATGCATGATATGCATACGCTGATCATGTCTCCAGCAGACAACTGTGCAGTACTGCGCCTGAGTTGGGCGCTCTATCTTACACCACGCCGCTCCATAAATGCATCCTACGACTGAAGTCATAGTGTTTGAGGCTACAAATGAATGACCAGGCGAATAAGCGAGCCAGTCGGGTTGCAGCGCTTCTTGCCCCTGTTGCAGTTGCAGTTGCAGCTTTTCTGACAATTGAGCTCAGCAGGTAGGAACCAACCTTGCCAATAGTCATGAGGTCTCTTGTGGCTGTACATCCCTTAACTTTATATCATGTAGGGGAGGCATGCTGCGAATTCAACTGGCCTTCTCCATCAGTGAAACACCCCAGCTACTGAACAGAGACATCAACAGTCAATGCCAAGTGCAACTGCAGAGCTGCCTCATCACCTGTACCCAAGATATGTGCAGCCTTCTGTTTAGCTTGCTTTGGGGCTTCTAGTTCCTGATATCCGTGGAAATAATACACTGCCAAAACGCTGCCCTGTGATCTCAGATACATGCCACAAATGGGGTGTGCTGCAGGCCCGACTTGCTTATCGTAGGAAACATAACCGTTGATCTGGTAGATGGCACCACACCAACGGTGCGTTCATGCCAATAATCATCAGCAGACTCATCAGCTACTCTGTTTCAGCGTTCGTGTAATGCACACACCAGCTGGTAAGCAGCAAGTCAACCGCCTCTGAATTGTATCAGCTGTCAATAACCCCTGCCATGTCCTTGCAGGGTGGTGCAGTATCATACGCAGCAGTAGTAGCAAAGGCGCTCAAGGCCCGATCTTGCGTCGTGACAGGTGAGTTGCATTGCTAGGAAAACAGCAACATGGCAATGGAGCTCGGCACAATTCTTAACTGCAGTATATGGTGCAAGAGCTGACAGCGCAACAGCAGATTTATAGCTTTGGTCGCCATACTCAGTTACATGCATGTTCTCATGGGTCTTGCAAACTGCAAGCATTGTAAGGCGTTTTGGCATTGGCAGTAGCAGTGGGCTCCTGCAAACCGTTTGCAGTTCTATCCCAGCCCATGTAGACTGCAATGTCCATTCAGTAGACACAGCTCAGTTGCTGGTGTGGCCTAGACACCAGCCTCGTGCGGGCATTATACCTGCAGCAGCAGTAATGCTTATGCAGCCGGGCATAAGGGCACACCATGGCTAGTCTATAGTGCGACATTGAGCGTGTTGATCAGAGTCACAGAGCTGCTCTGGCAAGCTTGAAATACAAAGCGCATTGTGATGCTGATCTTGCTGTATATGCTGATGTGCTGATCATCTTACTGCTGATGCAGTTGCTGGGCCTGAAGCGGACTTAGATGTGTTTGATGGGTCCAGGTTATGGGTCATTCCCGCCAATGAAACTCTAACTTTCGAACACACATACACATGGTGGGGTAAGCATTGCAATAGGTTCAATTATTCTGCTGTGGGCGCAACTATTATAGACGTACTTCATGATATCAGATTGACCGTGACGATGTATACTGCAGCTGTGATGATAGGTGCAATTGTCCTACTGTGGGCACAAGTAGACAGCATACATCGTTCAATCTCCGATGAGAAATAGTCTTGTATATTGCTGTTCTCCTGTTGATACATTGCTTGGGTGTTGTCTTGTTGGGTCCTGGCTGCGTGCAACAGGTTGAGTAGCCAGTCGGTTCCTGCAGGGTCTGACAGCAGTGACTACTTCACTAACTCTCCCAACAGACGCACCATGAGCTCTCTGTGTATCCTGATTCAACCCTGACAACTGTTCCTGTTGACAGCTGTTTGGTGCTTGTGTGCTTCACCCAGCAGTGACCACTTCACTGACTGTCGCCCCAGCAGCACCACTCACTTCCTGGGCTACCCACTTCAGCATCTCAAGGCTTGTGCTATTGTGAAAAGAGATAGACCCATGCAACATCAGATGAGCTGGCAAAGGAACTGACATGCAACATGCTACTATTTTCTTTATACCTGCAGGCCATTCTCGCAAGTTACGCGTCACAGCTAACCCTAACATCACTATCAGCAGGGCTCACGTGCCTAGCAGATGCAGATGGGCTCGGGTTGTACTGCTTGGACCTCTGACTTTGCACGATCTTGATGCAGCATCATTCTTACACTATGATGGTGGGTTCCCTGTGGATTGGTCAGATAATCAGCTTTACTGTCAACTTGCAAGTCCATTGAACAACATCAGCAGGAGGATGGCCAGATAAATTAACATGTACTGCATAAGACGGTGTGAGGATGACAGCTGGCTGCAACTCTGCAGCACTGATTTGGCACGTTACAGAAGCTTGAACAGTATGTAGTAGCAGCCGGCTGCAACATCAACACATTCATAGCAGTGTGTGTTGCTGCTGTGCAGGCTTCTGGGACAGGTTTCTGAATGCCAACCAGCACATAGGGTTGATGGCACAAGGATTTCAGAGAGACTTAGGCAGCAAGGGAGAGGTGATGCCACTGCCAGCGCCCAGCAAGCAGCTACTGGTGAGTATTTGGCACAATCCTGACCACTCCAGCATCATTTGCAAGGCAGTCTTGAGCAAATTGCAGAGTCTGTGAGTGCCTGGTCATTCTAGTCTCAGGCATGCTGATTTGAATCCAATCTCAGGGTGTTGGCACTGGCCGTCTGCTGATGTGTTGTGCACAACATGCAGGCAGCGGCTGCTTGGGTCTGTGCCCTTCACACTGGTATTGGCATGAACTGTAGAACCCTTGTATAAAACATACTTCAGTGATCACTTTCCCTACTGGTCTGCCACAGTTCTAGATCATCTAATGAAGTGTTTTCTGGTTGCAGGATGGGTTGGGACCCGGGGTGTCTCTCTTTCTATCTGATGTTGAAACAGACACCTGGTCAGAGCAGCAGATACAGGACGTGACAGCAGCAAGTGGCAGGGTGATAGTAACACTGGGTGACAAGGGCGCTGTGCTGCATGAGAATGGCATAATCAGCCGAATACCGGTGACACAGGTATGCATGTACTCCAGAACAGCTGCAAAGTGCTTACAACTGCTGCAACTACTGCAAGACCGACTGAGAGCGGTTTCATCTGTGCCAACAAGGGTGTCAGTGGGAGGGTGTCTGACATGGCAGTGCATGTCTGAATGGGCTGGCAGGAGTAAGCACTGCCAGTGGAAGAGTACAGTGCTGGTGCCATTAATAGGTTTGGCGTTGTAGATGCTCTGAAGCATGCTAAGGGTGCCAGCATCATGTCACTGCAAATACCGTTCGGGATAGTTCTGGCATTCAGTGCCAAAACATTGTGTGCAGTCCCTGGTGCAACTTCCGGGGCGATCAGTTGTTGCCTGAGATCTGCAGCAGATCACCACATGTCAGTCATCATACACAGATGTTGTTGTGTAGTCTGCTCAGCTGCTGTCCCCTGCAAAATACCTGCAGATACCCAAAGCAGTAGACACCAACGGTGCCGGTGACACATTTGCCACCACCTTCATGATCTCTCTGATGAGAGGTGACACAACTCCAGGGACTACCGCCAGCTGGGCAGCCAGTCGAGCAGTTATGCAGCCACAAACATGCAAACCCAAGTGTGCACCAGATCTCATAACACAGGGCCCTAATGGGCTGAAGCCTCTGAGTGATCCTGAGAGAGCATGGATTGCTGCAGCACCTATTCTACAGCGGCTTAGGGTTGCTGTTGCTGGGGCAGGGTTTAGTGATTTGGTGAAAATTGAGTGGGTCAGGCAGATGAGTGAGTTGTTAGGGTTCAAAGTAGGACAACAGCAGCAGCAATCAGCAGGAGCAGGGGCAGGAAGGTAGCAGTAGGCAGGTTGCAACTACAGCTGACTCACCAATTACAGCTGATGAGCAGCGTTGTTGGATATCTCAGGCAGACCCAGTGTTCCAACTACATGAGTTGTGCAAGGATGAAGTAGCAAGTAGCACACCCAGGCAGGTGATAGACAGTGGCTAGCGGTACTAGTAGCAGCGGCAGCAGCACTTACCAATGCTACACATAGAGCATGCTACCTTTATTCATGCAGATTTGCCAGCTACGGTCTGCTTGTTCTTGTATACAGATGGCAGTCGTATCCAAATACGACCAAATAGTAGCCAGTGCATTTCATGATGATGAAGTCTGCAGGAACTTCTTGGACATGCCATCCACACACAAACACACACCCCGCTCTGTTTCAAGCAGTTGCTGCCATTTCAAGCGCAGCAGTGGCTGTCTCTGTTATCTGTCTCTGTAAGATGTTGCAGTATTGATGATGCTCCTCAATCCGACCAGAGGAATGTGCAATCCATGAACAGCACGCCAACAGGAGTGCTGCACAGGCATTGTGCCAGTGCCCGAGGCACATGACACTGTCATTTGTTCAACAGATCATCGAATGCCCTAGGCTGCATAAGAAGTCGTGCTGCGCTGTGAGTAGCTCGAACCGGCTTCTGGCGCAACAAATCAGCATCAGCATTGTATCAGAGTTGCTGCTGTTGCTGTGAATTGTGCCAAGGGACATGCAGCTGCTCAGTGCCATCTTATCTGAGTTGAAGGTTCACAGCACAAAGCCAGGGGCTAACAAAGTAATCCGATCTGCTTCGCGTTCAGCAGAGTCTGCAGAGTGAAACGGGAAACCCACCCCATGACTTTGACGTCCATTCAGCGACCTCAACCTGCTCAACGCCTCTGTGCATGCCCTTGCATGCAGACGGTTGCCAGAGTCACATTGTGCTGTTGGCTGCCTGCTTTGGCCCGGACTCTGCTCTTTGTAGAGGACTAGGCGCACCGGATCGGCACATATGGAACCCAGAAAAGCCCGCTGTGGGCATCAAATCACAACTGATCAACGTCAAACAGACGAATGACATACAGTGGATCACAGCATTGGAAGCAGGGCAATGGAGAGCGACGGGCAGCCCGTCACGGCCTTGCAGTGGCTGGCAGCAATGCGTGGCAACAGCGTGAGCAACCTAAATTATCAGACAGTTCATGAAGCACGGTTACAATATGACCGTGACAGCATGGATAGGCAAATTTTGAGGCCAAGGGTTTGAGGTTCGGCACCTTGGTCTTCGCCAGACGAGCTCAGAGGGCCTGCCAATGTTTGCATGTAAAAATTTGCTTTGTTGTGTGTGTTGACGAAGCTTTCCTGTCCTGTTGCTGGCAGCCGCATTGAGGCAGGACATTCCGTGGCGATTGTGGACCAAACACAACAGGATGTTCGGCTCATTGGCAACCAGCAGGGGTGCTGCACTATTGACCCCCGCAGCAGTTCCTATCCGCGCAGGTACATGCCTGCGAGTGCTAGCTTGCCAGAGACAGTCTATTGGCTGCCATAATACTCAATTCGGTCGCGACGATTGCTGCAGGCCGTGTATTCGCACCAGTTGTGGAATGCAAACAGCAAGACCGCAAAGTACGCACACAGAAGCGCCATATGCGCCTTAGAAGAAAGGTATGTGCCGGGGTCTCACCTCAAGCAAGCAGTCGAGTACGGCCAATAGGCTTGCATCATTGCTCCACGGCAATTGAATTATGCGCTGATCAGCAAAGGTCATGGTAGGTTGCGATTTCTGTATCTGACGTTGGTCACGAAACGCAATGCTTGGCAGTCCAGCAGTTGTGCCCTACTTCTGATCTGCTACAGCTGATTGTCACCTGATGTCCTGCAGTTGTCTGGCACATCAGAGAGGCCCCGTCTGGCAGTGTACAGGTCAAACAATCATATCTATGCACAGGTACACTTGGCGGCATAGCTCACTGATGGGAATCACATACACCAGTATGCCAGCAGCAGCATTGTACCGCCCAGCAGCAGTAGCCACAAGTCTCAAGGACAGTCTTCTACAGCGGCTTGTCAGCGGCAATCCGCTAAAAGCAAGTTGCACATCGAGCGTGTCATGACTATCTGTACTGCTTGATAGCAAAGCAGCAGCAGCATTTCAGTGTTGGCAAGCCCCCAGAGTCTGGACAGAGTGTCTGCCTTGTGATAACCAGCTGCTGAAATATTTTAGGCAGGATTATGGTCCACACCAAGCAGTACAATGGGTCACACTCTCTCGCTGGCTGGTCACCAGCAGTGGCTTTGTCAGCGTCACCAAGGATGCATTAAGCCAGCACAGTGGCACCCTAGCAGCAGCTGTAACGCAGCTGATTTTGACAGCACTGACCGTTCACCTTCTTCTGTGTCCCACAGGTCATCGATGACTCAGTAGGCAGGACTCTTGTAGCAGCATCAACACTTACCGCTGAAATCAAGGGCGAAACAGAGGGCAACGGAGCCAACGTGGTGAGTTACAGCTGCCAGTAGCAGCTGCAGCAAGCAGTTGCAGAATATATGCATGCACTTGGACACCATGAAATAGAAAGCATATTTGCTGTATTCCTAGCAACAGTATAAGATGATTACCTCCTTAAGGCGCAAGATCTGTTGCTGTATGCAACTCAACACTGAAGTGGAAATTGCGTTGCAACACGTGAATCTGGCCTAATGACCGATCTGCCAGCAGCAGCTGCTCTGCACACCTACATTCTACATGGCTGGCAGCAGCAACATCAGTGACACAGTACACAAGCAAACCAGCATTGCCTTTCCATGTGTACTCCGCCAACTGCTGCTGATCATTGATTCTACTGCTGCTGCTGCTGCTTTGTAGGCTGCTGCTGAGGCTGTTGGCAAGAAGGTTGCTGAGCTGTGTGCAGAGAAACAGATCAGCAAGGTTGCATTTGACAGGGGAGGCTTCACTTACCATGGCAGGATTCAGGTAAGCACTTGACCAGTCCAATACCAGAAACTAAAACCCAGGTGTTCTGAAAACCATGCTGTTTTCATAGTATACACTACACCATCTATTGATGCTTGTTTGCTTAATATGCTGGCCTTACGTGCTTGACATGCTGCTCACTTATGCACTCCTGCACCATGTGGGTGTGCTGATGTTGGTCCAATCACACTCAGTGGTGCTACCACTGAGTGTGGTAGAGGCTGGCAGCTACTTGAGCATGGCTGGACACCATAATGCAGTACTGCTGCTGCATCCAAGCTTGCTTACAAGCACCACAGCCAATGGTGATGATGTTTTCCTGACTGCTACTTGGGCATTCTTTCCTCTGCAGGCTCTGGCTGATGCAGCACGTGAGGCTGGCCTTGTCTTTTGATGTATTACATCAGTGAGATATCCAGGCAGGCACACCAGCTGTAGCTACACACTGTGCATCAAAAGTTATGACAATACAGCAGTAAATGGGTTTGAGTCAGCTTAGTATCTGGTTGGCACTAGCCTCCAGCTACTGCATGATGTAGCTGTGCAAGCGAATGACAGTTGTACATCCCATCAGTGATGGTCTTGAAGATAGATTCTGTAATGTGATTGCCAACTGTAAGCATGCCCTGAACGATTCAGCTGACCTTAGGCAGTGTCTGGCATTTGTAGCGGCAGTCTACCGCAACCGTTGCTGATCATCAACTGCGAATGGTCACTGCAAATGGTCACTGCTGATATGGTTGATGATGGTTGAATTGGGGAAACCTGTCATGACATGGCTTGATAAAACCTCAACAGCGGCTGCACAACGAAGCAGTGCCGCACTGCTGCAGTGCAGCAAGGTACTACCAAAGTTTCCAGGCCCTGGGAACACATTGTGTGCGTCATACAGTAAAGTTTGTTGTTTCGTACTACAGGTGCTAGTAGCACCTGCCAGGTTTCACACTTAGAGCAACAGCTGAGCTGTTGGGCATGCCGTATACCGATTGTGCAGCGCAGCAAGGTATCATACCTGGAAGTTCCAGGCCCTGGGAACACAGTGTGTGCATGTTATTGTTTTGTAGCACCTGCCAAGTTTTACAGTTAGAGCAAATTGCTGAGCTAAGCTGAGCTGTTGAGCATGCCGTACACCGATTGTGCAGCCACTCTGTCCAACTTGTACGACAAGAATCACTCTGACAAGATGAAATTTTCATACTACTACAGATGCATTTCTGACACCATTCCGATGTATTCCGACACACTGTCATATGTATAGGGGCTCGATCGGACATGCATCGGATTCCATCTGAGTGCATGTCGGAACTGCATATCCTACAACATCGTACGAACAAATTTGATATGGGCATGCAGATCGGAATTGCATCTGACATGCATCTGAACGGGTCAGCGGCCTATCTGACAACAAAACATCAGAAAAGTGCTGAATGAACACACCCGACAACTAGATGTCCAGGTAGATATTGTTTTTACATTTCTGTCAAAGCTTGCATGCACACACCTCGACCATACGCATTTGTCACCATATGGTGCATGCAGAGCAGCATATCTGCCTACAAAGAACACAATATGCAACAGCCTACACAATGAGAAGTTTGAAACTCAGCTGACAACAGGCTGTGCACAACTGGTAGCCACATGTTGGGCTGCTTGATGCACGCCATACAGACATGTTGTATGTACATGAAAGACAGCTTCCAGATAGTTGGGACTGCAGTCTAGGGCGCACAACAAGGTAACCGCTGTGACTGCAGGATGTTACATTGAGGTGCAACTTACTACACTGATCCAGTTCTATCTTTGTTGTGCTTGTCAGGGCTCTTGCCCATAGCACGCTTGTACTCAGGTAGCGAACTCAAGGCAGTGTGGTCTTTGCCCCTGTCCTTGTCCTTGGGGGATGCAGGTGATGAGACCAGGCCAGGAGCACCCTTAAGGGCCTCATTAATTAATAAGGGCTTATAAGGGCTGCAGCATCCTCCAGCTGGCCATGCACCAAGTGAGATGCTGCGGCTGCCAATTGAAATCCTCTGACATGCAGTCATGTACACCCTGCAGCGGCTGTGATTCTCAACTCCTGATGATTGGGGGGCCATGCCCGAGACAAGCTGTATCAGGTCATGTGAAGCTCAGATGCCAAGACAACCATTGCTGCTGCTACATGCACTGGCAGCAACGCCACAGTCTGACGCAATGATGCAGCCAGCCCACACTGTATATATTCAGATATTGCTGCCATGACAAGCTGCACACATGCCAAATTCCTAGCGGGATGGTTCTTGTGCAGCAGCAGTAAGCATCTTGCATGCAAAAGCAACACAAGGTACATCCAGGTGCAGCATGCATCAAGGCACAGCAGGCCATGCACTGTAAACACATTCGTTCTATACAGTCTTGTAGCGATAGTAGGGAAAAAAGCTGCCAACCCAATCCCAATGATTGCTGCACAATTAACGAAGACACTATTTCCTCAAGTGGCAACATATGGGCCTTCATCATCTGCAATATCACTTTGATGGTAACCCACTGTTGACTGCCGAAGGCGCTGAAAAGCATTGGCAGCAGCTACAGCACGCTTCAAGACTGTTATAAAATCCTGTTGGGCTTGCCTGACTGGGGGCGGTGGTAGAGCTGCAAACCATGTGACAGGATCCATACTCTGATGGCTGTGCTGCTCTCTTTCACTTCTGCTGCGGCTGCTATCTGCCTTTGGATCTACAGTATCAACCTGAGCTGGCCTACTTGGTGCCTTTTCCATACTCCCCGACATATTGCTTTCCCAACTGCATGATCGCAGCTCAAATTCATCATATAATGCACCTTGGCTCTGCCCTGGAAGTATATCAACCACGACCGTCGCTTGCATGTCGCCAGGGTAGCGTTGCTGTCCGAGTTCACTGCCAAGTGAGTACTTGCCACGTGCTATGCTGAAGTGTCCGTCTTTTAGAGCAGCAGCTAGATGTTCTTGTGCTTCAAGGTAGTCATCAATGCACTGCATAACCGCAAACAGCTGCTGTCCGGGTTCTGTTTGCATCGTGGGCGGGACAGATTGCTGAACGAGCCCTTCCTACAGGTATGGCTTTCATTCACAGGCGCCTTTTTCAGCGTATGCATGTACCGGTGGTGCAAACATCGGCATTACCGATCAGCCCTGAAATAGCTGAATACGGTTGGAACGGTATGTACAGAGCCATGTCATAAAAAACTGTCAGACGGTTGAAGAAAGCAGGAAAGCACTGCAATAAAGGGAAAAAGAGCTGATGATATGAAAGTGTGAGTTAGCAGCCCTCACGGCTGCCAACATCTACCTTGGGCGCCAAGTACTGCTGCTGCTGCAAGCTGCAACACATACCGTGGAAAGGCCGGGCGATCATGTGTGATCGACTGTCGCTGGCAGTTTGAAGTGTATGCTGCCATCAGACGGCACTGTCGACTTTTGAGACTGCAGCTATGGCAACTATACAGCGGATCAGCTGGTTGCCTGTCAGTTGGACTGTAGGACTTATGACCATTTATCTCGCGATCACGACCTTTGTAAACGCCCATGTTCCAGAAAACTACATGGTAAGCGTTGCTGACTTGTTGAGGCTCAGATGGCCCGTTATTGAGCGGCAGCTGTGCACACCCACACACATCAGTGGTGGTGAGGTCCATCGCTTGTACGCTTCAACCACACCTACCTTCATTGAGCAGGAGTTTAGCATCAGCGGCACCAGGACCTTATGTGTGTAGGATCACACAGAGCTCCCTCGTATCTCTGCACGAAAATGGCACAACTTGCAAGTCTGTCCTTGCAGGATGAACCTTTCCATGTGCCGATGACCCAGCGGTACTGCAAAGCTGACTTCTTTAGTTGGGACCCAAAAATAACAACTTTTCCGGGACTGTACGTCATTGGTGCAGCATATGCCTGGCTGTCCAGCAAGCTGCTGGGTTGGGTTGGCATCTCTCTGGTGAGCACTGTTGGCAGTCCCATCTTCCACTGGAGCTCATCTCACATAATCAGCATGCATTCTATGCACAATGACTTCCCACCGTCATGCAAGCTTGCACATATTAGATACAGCTGTGCGTCCTGCATACTGAGGACAGCAGCTGTACGCAGCTCACCCTCAACCTGGGCCGGCAGCAACTTGCTGGGAGGTTGATTACAAATTTTTTATAAAGCAGTGTGCAACAACAAGTCGCCTGAAACTGTTCTCCTGACAGCTGACTTGCTGCCAATGTTCATACATCACTTATGACACCGCTGTGAAGCAGCAAACATCACGCCTGCTGTAAGACCAGCAATTGCTGCATTTGATCTGGGGGTCCTGCTTGTGTTGGTTTCTGAACATGATGTAGGGTCTGACCTGCTCAGGGCCTTATCTGAGAAGTCTCAACGCCTTGCTGGCAGTTGCAACAGTGCAGGTGGCATATGCCGTCAGCTGTGAACTGCAGCATGCAAGGCATTCAAGCAGCATAAGCAGCAAAAGCAGCAGTGGCTCCAGCACCCTCAGCACAACAGCCAGGACACAGCAACAGTACAGACAGGCAGCTTTAGGGGTGGCATTGGTGGTGGGGCTCCTACCTACACAGCTGTTCTTTGCATTCCTTTTCTACACAGATGTACCGTCCCTGCTCTTTGTGTTGATCACGCAGTTGTTCCTCCTGCGCAAGCACACAATTGCAGCAGGGGCAGCTGGAGCCGCAGCCATAGGCATGAGGCAGACCAACGCAGTCTGGGTGGCATTCTTGACTGGTGCAGCCATGCTCACAGACATCTTAGAAGCACAGCCCGGCAGCAACAGCAGCAATAGCAGCCCTACCAGCAGCAGTGAGGAAACACGCATACAGCAAAAGGAGAATAGCAGCACTGGCACTGCAGCAGCCGGCACTGCTTATAAACAGGAGCAACAGGACCAGCAGCTGCAAATCCAGCACCCTGGCGCTGTCAGTGAGATACTCCAGCTGATGAACACAGTCTGGCGCTTCAAGTGGCAGTTATTAAAGGACTACTGGGTACTGTTGCTTTTGCCTGTGGCATTTGTTGCCTTCGTGTTATGGAATGGTGGCATAACCCTGGGCGATCGTGAAGCACATGCACCTTCTATGCACTTCATGCAGCCATTGTACTTTGCTGTCTTCACCCTCGCATCTGCAGCGCCCTTCCTGGTACAAACAGCTGTAATGCAGCGGCTGCAAACAACTGTTGCAGCAGCACCTGTGCAGAGCATGCTAGCATTGTTAGCTGCACTGGGCACAGCGACATTCTTTGTAGCCAAGTACAGCTTGGTGCATCCATACTTGTTGGCAGACAACAGGCACTACACATTCTACATTTGGAAGAGATTTATTTCCCGGCATTGGCTCGCAAGATATCTACTTGTGCCGGGGTATGTCATGGGTTGGGGCCTGCTGCTGACAGCGCTGATGATTCATGAGCATTGGCTGTGGGTGTTGGCGTTTGTTGCAAGCTGCTGTGCAACCTTAGTGCCAGCTTGGTTGATAGAGTTTAGGTGAGTATCTCAGGGGACAGGGCTGTGTGCCTACCACACTGCATCGACACTCCTGCGGGCCCTTTTGTTTATGCCTGTGGTGGCGAATTCGATCATGCTGCGGTTTCTCAAACTGCAGCTGCAGCTGTCAGCCCTGCTACATTCATGTCACTGTATATACAAATAAGGCTTCTGTGATATGCTGACTATACTTCAAAACTCTAGTACCTGCTTCAAGGTTGAGATGCCTTCAGCTGCTGCATCACCTTGCCTTACTGACATGCCCTGCTAATACTCCCGTTTGAACAACTGGCCCATTCCTGCTTATGCTCACCTAAGGTCCTGTTGCGTGCTGCAGGTACTTCACAACACCATTTGTGCTGGCAGTGCTGCACATGCCGCCACCAGATGTGAAGGTGTCGTTGCTAGTGGTGGCTGCCTACTGCTGTGTGAATGCCCTGACCTTATGGGTGTTTGCACTGAAGCCATACACCTGGGGTGACCGATCAACAGCAAGGTTCATGTGGTGATGCCTTGGAGACCTGTGAACTGGGTGTGTGATGCTCATGGCCGTCACTCATAGCCGCGGGCAGCAGGGTAAATCAGCCAGTGCATCCTTTGAAGGGCAGTCTGTTGTTGGCACTTGGCAGACCAACCAGCAGGGTTGATAACTGACCATGCCCTGCATATTAACATCCACTGGTTGAGGACTGAGGCTCAGCGGGTATATATAATCCGTGGTGTAAATTTGGTGTATGCTGACGCAAGTTGCAAGCGTGCGAGGACATTGACAGTCCAACCTGGTGGGTGTGCCCTTCAGCAGATTTGTCACGATGGACTGGATAGCCATAGCTGGTGGCTTGATTATAGCTTATCTACTATATAGCATCTACAAGGCGTGGAAAGAAAGCAGAGAACCTCCTCCATCACCAGCCAAGTGGATGGTTGGAGACATCACCGCAGACTCCCTCGCTTATCACAATGGTTACGACTGGTCAAAGCCCACTTTGATAGCTGTAGAAGGTATCGTGTACGATGTCAGCAGGAGCGGTGACCTATACGGGCCAGGTATGCTGACCTTGCAGCTGTAGCTGACCCAAAAGGTCTTGCTGTCGTAACCCACGCAAACACTTGCAGCAAGGCAGCAGCTACTTATCAAATAAGCATACACATAGCCACAACTTGTTCGCGCCCTTTTTGAGGTTATGCTGGTGAGTGTGTGGGAGATGGTGGGGAGTCAATTTTGCAGCAGACATGAATATTAGAGCTGGTTTGATGGGCTCACGCCTCCTTTGTGAACCTGTATTCTGACGCTGCAGGCAAGCAGTACGCTGTTTATGCCGGGAGGGAATGTGCCAGGGCCTTAGCAAAAGACTCGCTAGCAGCTGCTGACTGCACTGCTGATCTTAGTGACTGTACAGATGAGGAGCGCCAGCGGTTGCAGCAGCAACATGCGCACATCAAGGAGGTATACGATGAAGTAGGAAAGGTGGGCCTCAATGCCATGCGGTATGCAAGGTGTTTTCAGACAGTAGGAAGATATGAATATGCGATATGTTGCGACATTATGTTGCTTTGCTGAAAGTAGGCCCTTAGTGAAGCAGACTGCGTTTTGCTGGTGGCAATAGATCTGTCAGTCAACAGCTTATCAGCTGATTGACAGGGGCAACAGGGGTGTGCCTATCAGCATGCATCTTGCCCATAGCTCGTGAAGGTCGCAGCCTCAAACTGCCTCAAGCTGCTTGCGGGATTAAGCCATCAGCCATTTTGAGACTGCCCTACAGTGAGGCAACAAAGCCCGTTTGACGTTGCCATGCTGCTGCAGGTAGTTCCCATGAGAACGTTCACAAAGGAGGAGCTAGCCAAGCACGACGGTAGTGTTTCTTCATTGCCAATGCTGTTGTCAATTAGAGGGGTGGTGTTTGACATCAGCACAGGGAAACAGTATTATGGGCCTAACGGTAAGTTTCCTGCAGGATAGCTGCTGCACTTGTAGCGGCATACATGCTGTCACTGGCAACGACAGTCCTCTGCAGCTGTACCTCTTTAGAGCAGGTGTGCTGCAGAGCATGCCTCGGGCCTGCTATGATCGCGGATACTTTCCTTAGCTCAGTGCATCACATTACTGACTGCTGTCATTTGTCATGTAGAGGCTATACCCTTCCGGTGTGACCTACTACATGCATGCTCAACTGATTCAGCAACTTGTGCAGTATCAAGGGTGGAGGGTTTTGGTGGCAGCATGCAGCTTGTGTAGGAAGTATAACAGTGAATTGCCGTCTCTCAAAGGACAGGCTGCCTGGCCCAGGCTGTTGTAGTGACAGCTGGTTTGGGCTTGTTTGCCACTTTCCAGCTGCACATATGGCATTCGCATATGAACTTCATATGTGAGTCACTGCGCATACCATGTATCTTGCTGCAGGAATATACCCATTTGCTGGCCATGAGGTTGCTCGTGCATTTGCTCTGATCAGTACAGATGTGCGGGACTGCAATGATGACCTTGAGGGCTTAGGAGCCATGGAAATGGACAGCCTCAGAGACTGGGAGGCAAAGTTCAACTCTAAATATCCCATTGTGGGCAAGCTCGTGAAGTGACACACTGAAACACAAACCCCAAAGTGCTGCTCACAACAGCCACTTAGAGAGGGACTTAGCAGCGATGTAACAGCATCAATCAGGTGCTGCTGCAGACCACAGCCTGTGGCATTATGCTGTTCTGTGCAGCTTTGTTTGAGTTGTTAGGGCTTTTTCTGCTGGACGAAGCTAACGCCCATTGCAAGAAGTTTTGCAAGATTTTGTCCAGATCTGGAGGTCAACGTCAACTGTCCTGCTTCATGGACCTGTAACGATCAGTACTACTCTAGTAGTACTCTTTGGCGTACTGCTCTGCAGTGCAACATGCCAGCCAGCTCCAACATTGTGCGATTTGTCAGCTGATCATAGCTAGCGGCTGCTGAACGCTAGCACGCGCCAAGCTGGAGACAAAACCCTGGAAACTTTCACAAACGGTGCAGTTCGCCTTGCAATGAATCAGAAGGCTGTTTTCACAACGCTGAACAAGCTCAAGCCCGCAACAGCCTTGGATCGTGCACGGCCTAGCGCGCAATTGTACTCCGCTTTGCCTCGCGTTAGCAGCGTAAACTGCGGACAGGTAATCTTCAACTATTAGAAGTAAGCTGTTTCAGTTCAAAGCAACAGTGCACAGTTGCCACCGAGTGCAGCCGACGCAATGTTGCGACGATGCTTCCGTTGGCACAACATAGGCGATTGTCGTGCGCAAATAGAGTAACTGCCGAGCACATGTCATAAATGTAGCACCATAAGACGCAAACCTAGGACGGTATAGCATGCAGGCTGGAGCGCCACCGGGCTTGCTCGAAATGTGGGGGAAGGGCTGCGGCCGGGCCCGGGGGCTGGCCGGCGACACGGCATGTGTAGTGCACGTGCTTGCTGTAACCATTGGCTCACAGGCAACCCTAGACCTAGGGCTTTAAATACAGCAGCACGCCCTCAAAACAGCAAACCAGCACAGCAGAAGTGGCACCAGCGATGTCATCTCATGAGTAAGGAAACTATCAGTGTAACTGGAAAAGCTGTCAACATGATATCATATCTATGCACGAGAAGATCTCACTTTACATGTACATGGCCCAGAGCTGACAGCCTGGCGCCGCCACTCAGATCGCTGCACACACGTACGACACGCGTGGCTGCAGCACACTGCTGATCAACTAACAATAAGAGGTTTGAGGAAAGAGTGGTTGGGCTGCCGATACTACAGGTTTGTGATGTCATGTGCGGGTTACAGTAGCCCGCCCAGCAAGCACTGCTGCACTTATATAACAATAGTTTGAGCCAGTCACGATGATCTGGGTCGGCAAGCGGTCAGCACACCCAACAGTCGGGTCCCTTGCCTCGCTTTGGCGTGTACTCTGCCACCTTGCAGCCTAGCCTCGCCAACTGCTCTGTAACCGACCTATTGCTATAGGAGCCTCAGATGCAGCTGGCCTGATCTATCTATCAGCGCTTCAGTCGGCACAGGGTCGCCTAAAGGTAGTATCGCGTTACACAATTCTCTACTTAATATGGGCCGCTGTCCTACTACTTCGACACACCTAACTGCATTTCGAGCAAGCCAGCGCCACAAACACGGCGCAGGGTTATGTATGCACAATGGAAACATCCAGGGAGGAAGCCCTAGTTAGTGACACACCGCGAAAGAACCATGAGCCACTTTTGACCGACAACTCACTGCTAACCTTGCAGCAGCACACCACAAATGTGCAACTGCCACTGTCAAGTATGAACAACCGTACGACTGCATCAGACAACACCTAACATTCACAAGTCTGGGTGATCACCTCTACAGACATGTTACCGTTAGCTGGCATGCCGTAGAGCAGTTATATGCAGCAGACAGTGCAGCTGGTTGCTGCTAGTACCTGTATTCGGCAAAGTACCCGTGTACGGCATGACACGATGGCAATGCTGCACATCCAGGCTGTTTGCACTCACGATCAATATCTACGCACACGATGGCCTATAGGCCAGTAACTTGAAAGTCATGACCTGGCTGCCAACTGCTGCTGCTGCTGCTGCAGGACCATCACAGGCCCAGGTGGCCCTAGTGAGACCCCAATAGATCCAGAGACTTCATGCATAGCATGTGGACGACAGGACAGCCCAGACACCATGCTGATATGCGAA
>JABEVS010000551.1:2344-39368 GCA_018290735.1 Coelastrella sp. MACC-549 | reverse complement strand
TAATAATAATAATAATAATAATAATAATAATAATAATAATAATAATAATAATAATAATAATAATAATAATAATAATAATAATAATAATAATAATAATAATAATAATAATAATAATAATAATAATAATAGCAAATGCAACTGAAGCTGGACATGTCACATTGCCAGCACCAGCTATCTTACATAGTCCAGCAGTCTGCAAATAACAGCAAAACTGGTGCAGGCTGACCCTTCAAGGGTTTATTGAAGCATCAAGTGGTCAGCAAAGCAGTGGGTAGGATTCCCTGGCTTGCCATACTATGACATCAGTTTAGTGAACTGAAAATACAAATATTGATGTTCTACATTTCTGTTGCTTATGGTTTTTTATGCAGGTGCCGACACCAACGCCTGTTCCTGTTCCGGTAAGTACAATCCTGCTGGATGCTGATATTGCCAGAAGTCACAATCGATGCGCACTGAGACAAACTGGTAATGAGTTGCTGACAGAGTGCATCTGTGCAGCTGCAGCCTCTTGCATAGTCAACCAATTGCTCAATGAGTTCATCAACTGACTATTCTGTACCAAATTATGTTGCTGGCTTCATAATCACACACCAACAGGTCCTAATTCCCATCCCAGTGCCAGTTGTAGCACCCTACCCAGCAGCAACAGCCCCTAAACCCTCAGGCTACTGTACCCAGGGTTCAGGCCTCCAAACCTTCAAAAGCGACACAGAAACGTCGATATGCATCTTGCCAACAAAGTACAACCCAGCCGGTGTACTATACACTACTGGCTCGGCAGGCGGGAGGACAGCGGTGCCAACCAGCGTGCAGTGCTGGACTATGCAGTGTGACTCAGGCTTTGGGATGTCAGACAGCAGTGGAGCATCTGGCAGGCAGTACAACAATTTGATCCCAAGGTACAATCTGCCGGGCGGAGACACTGCAGCGACAGGCGGAGGAGGGGTAGGAGCAGCAGGGCTGTCATGGAAGCCGAATGTCATTGTCGTCCGGGACAGTCAAACTGGTCAGCAGCTGCGTGTGACGCTGTTAAATGACAATAACATGCCGCCTCCAACAGGGGTGACACCGGCCCCTGGTTACACACAGCTTCCCCAGCAGCCTGTACTACGGTACAATCCATCAGGGACCGCTGGTGACCTGCCACCGCCGACCGTAGTGACACCACCCCCTGGGTATGTGCCCTCATCTACACATGACCTCTCTGGGGCCGGTTCACAAATGTCAGCTGCAGCATCTGGTGTGTCAGGTGCAGCTAATGCTGTCAACCCAGCCGTCACAGAGGAAACTGGGCCAACAGTTGTTGCCACGTATGGCAGCCAGGGCAGTGCGGGAACAGGGGGTATTGTGTATGTCACTCCTGCTGGTAGTGGGAGAAGGTTACTGCAGCTTGTGCTGGCTGCACGGCATGCTGGACTCAAGGTGGCGCTGCCAAATGCCAGGAGGTCGTCAACAGAATCAGACAGCAGGCTTTTCAGCCTCAACAGCCGTTTACTGAGTCCGACACAGAGTCACTGGGTGGACACAACAGCAGCAGGGGTGCTTGATCTAGGCATAGACCTGGCTGAACATCAACCACATGATGAGCAACACCAGAGGGCAAAGACAGGCAGAGTGCTCACAGATGCAGTCTACAGTGATAGGTTGAATGGGGCTGGTAGTCAAGGGAATGTGATATATGCTGCTAAATGTTACCAGATGTGTGTTGCAGATGGAAACATAACATCTGTACCTGTGGCAGCAAGCGGCAGCTATCAAAGTGGAGGCAGGCGGTAGTTGGCAGCAGCCTCTTGGGTCACCGGTTTCACCGCATATGCGTGTTAGCCACATAGTGCAGCAAGCCTCGCTGGCCGTGATCTATGGCCATAGCAGTCGCTAACTCATCGGGTGAGTCTGGTATCTGTGTCCAAGTCACATCCACCACCATGGCCATGAATTCATAGCGTGCATGCGCAGCAGGTTCAACCAACCAAAGTTTGACACGGTACTGGTGTCTGTATATGTGCATGGCTGAGTCATCAGCTTTATTGGAAGGTCCAATGGCTTCAAAGCTCAGCTGGCAGCAATTATCGTATTTTGGCATAAACCTCCGAGGGCTGAATCTGATAAAAATTGAGATCATGCCATCACGGTGATCCTTTTATTCAGACCAGGCAAGCACAAGAATAATTCTTTGTCAGGCACCACTCGTCCTATATATCAGAACAGGGGACATTGGGTACTACCCAGCTGCATGTAGTACATGCAGCTGTTAGGTCCTTTGTCTCTCAACAGCTGATGATGATTCTTTAAATGATATGTGCTGTTCCTCCCTCTGGCGCTGAACCTCCATGCCCAACAGCATCGGCCTGCAGCACAGTCATACCGATGCCAATGAGGATAATTCTTTATCAATAGCTACTAGCTAGTTCAGCGCTGAACGTTCAACCTGTACAGCACATGTGCAGCTGTTTCAGCCCTGCAAGGGTAACGCATAGACATTCCAGCTAAAGCAATAACATCAGCGTTCGCTATAAAGTGTTGTTCACATCGCATTGATGAGGCAGTAGCTTGAAAGCCTTTGAAAGTCGAACGTGCGCGCGCATGCGCAGGCAGGAACGCCCCACGTGTCGCACGGCTGCAAGCTGACGCAATGCACAATGTGGCACTGACCGCAAACCACGTTCACCAGAATGCAAATGTATCCAAGCAGATCCACCTGCTTCACTTGAAGTCCTTTGTACAACTAGACACTCCCAATGTCACGCACTGAGAACCTGATAACACAAGGCCGTTATGCATGTCTTATGGCATAGTTGTTGATGTTATTGAATGTATGAGCTATAGCGCATTATATGCACGGGTGTTTCACTTATAGTTGGTACGGATACGAAGCCCTCCTGCGTGGTGCCCTTCATCACCGGCAAGCGCTCTGATCCGTTCTAACGCAGCATCAAAAGTTAAGATTTCTCCAAGTAGCCAAGAAAACGGCGCTGGTGCTTGTTTGTGCATGTGCATGTCCATGATTGTTGCGACCTGTTGCCGCTCGGTGTCTTGTGGCGGAGCACACAAGCCCAGCAAGCTTTGCTTATAGTAAAGCTACTTGTGAGAAGCCTTCAAAGCGATCTCTGAGTGTTGTCAGCGATAGCAGTGTGAACGCAGCAAGCTCCCTGGTACGGTTGCCAGCAGCAAGCGATGGCTTACGCCCCGAAGGTCACCATTGCCATGGCAATGTTGTTGGTGGCATTCACACGCCAGGCTAATGGTAAGTAGCTACCTTGTTGCAGCAACACGGCAGCTACTTGCAGCAGCAATTGCGTACTATGCAACAGGTGTAGCAATATGCTTGCACAGCCTGGGACATGGAGTAACTGTCGTCTGAAATCCGCACAAAAAGCTTGAGCACTGCACAATGACAGATATGAAGAAGAATTGCGGGTCTATCTGCCGTTCGCTCCTCATCCATGACAAGCAACCTGGGGAACCTTTGGCATTTTCTGTTGTTGCTGCTGCTTTGGCTGCAGCCTGGTGTGCAGTAGTAGTCGGCACTTCAAACCCTTATGGTCCCATTTGTGGCTCACCATTCACTCAAATAACGCGTAACACCTCATGGCACCTCAAGAAGCTCAATGTATACACTGAGAATGGCTGCATCGTGGGGCTAAAGACACAGTTTGGCTACAAAACGGCAGACGCCCGGCTGCTAGGCCGACAAGCAGCAGCAGAGAAAAGCATCTCACTGGGTGACGGTGAGTACATCACTGGAGTTGACATAGCAGACGATGCCACATGCATCAAATACCTCAAGTTCACAACAGGCAAAGGCCAGAGGCTTGAAGCTGGAACTGGAGTAGGCACCAAAGTGGACAAGCCAAGGAATGACGCATATGTGTTTGGGTTTTCTGGAACAGCTTTAGGTGGGTACTAAACACAGCCCTGCTGGCAGGGTCCTACTCACGGTAGCATGGGTCGACTGGTTTGATACTATCAAAGTGACCTTGATACCTTCCTAGGTTGATTAGTGAGGTGTGGGGGATGTGGAGCCCTCGTAGGCCACATATCACAGCAAAAAGCTGCAATAAGATGTGGATCATGATTCTAAATGCCAGTTGCTTGTTGTCAGCGGTGTTACAGTCATAACAACAACAGCAGCAGCAGCAGCAGCAGCAGCAGCAGGCTGAGCTGGCAGCTTAAACTCGGCAGAGATACTACTTGGGCTTGGGTACCGCATAGTCTGGTTCAAAGGCTGTTGAACGATGGCCAGCAACACATTCAGTGCAACAGCAATAGAAGCAATGCCAGTAGTTGCAGCTGCCAAAAAGCAACAGGGGCCCTGCTGAAAATCCACAACGGCACAGTCCTATGGTCAATGGCCGTCCTGAGCTGGCAGCTGTTCCATTGTTGGGCCAGTGAAACACAAACAACTGCCTGCTGCATTCAACAGAAACTTCAGCTGCTTTTTGTTGCATTCCAGCAAATGCGATGCTTATGTTCTATGTGAGAACATTCTGTAAAAATAATCTTCTCTGAACACCCCACTGCTGATCCTGTCCACTGCCAACAGGTGCCTGTGCTCATGGGCTGGGCCAGCTACGATTCATCTGGGCTGTTGAGGATTGTAAAAAAGCCCTAAAAGCAAGCAATCCCAACCCCTCTGCTCCTCCCAAAGGGCTTGCATCACGGACTGAGCTCTCAGCAAACCCAAACCCCACACTCAACCCCACGGAGTACCCTAACCCCTCAGCCTACCCTAATCCCTCAGCCTACCCTAATCCTTCGGCCTACCCAAATCCTTCTTCACCACCAACGGCTACATCAGCAACTTATGAGCTCCCCAAGTTAGTACCTACACCTGTGCCGGTTCCGGTGTTCAACATTTCAGTGCCGGTGCCTGTCCCGGTGAGTGCAGGGCTGCATGCCACTGATTTGCACTCAGTGACAGCCTGTCGTATATCTCAGAAGTGGAATATCTCCCTTTCAACAACAGGCAGTTGTGAACCATTCGTGGCATGCGCTTCTGGCAGCCAGATGTCCTTTGCTCTCCATCTGTAAAGACACCTGCTGACGGCTGTAGATGAACCTTCTGCATGCTTCAAACAGTGCTGCAGTGTGCCTTACTCAACTCTGCACAGCAGAGCATTAGCAGCTGTTTGGTTCAGAGCAACTTTTGGTACCGTGAGGGACGTATGCACTGTATGTGTTGCCTGTTGACTCAAATTATGATACTGTTGGTACTGTCAGGAGTTTATATATTGTATAACGATAATAATTGATACCATCAGCCATAGCATTTACTGCCATTGGCCTGGCGCCCGATGTTTCGCAGGCTGATTGTCCAATCATTTATTACCATCCTCTTTTACGACAAGGGTATATGTTGTATATGTTGTATATGTTGTATGTGTTGCCTGTTGACTCAAGTTATGATAGTTTTTTGACTTGCTATGTGCCTTGAGAAAGAAACATGAATTTGCTGCATCTGTTGATAAACTTTCTGTGCTGATGTGTCCACTGTGCAGGTACCCACCCCAATCAACATCACCATCCCACAGTATCAAGTCATCAATGTGTCTGTGCCGGTGCCGGTCCTGGTGCCTACACCCTTCAATGTGAGTGAGATTCCCCACGAGCGACTATGTTGGCTCCTCTGGGGCCAGGTTGTATGGTATGGTATATATGTGTCAACATAAACAGCACATCCCATGAAATCCTGCACACAGCAATGATCATGACCCATCAATGATCATTATTGCCAAAGACTTTTAAAGTCCCCAGTGGGGCAAGTATAGATACCCTAATACTTGTCGGGAGTGCTTGACATCCAGTTTTCATGAGGTTATGTGTAAGCCTGCTGGAGGCACGTTGTTGTTCTTGACACCTTACAACTTACTGCATCATGTGCCATCTGTCTTACTGTGATCCAATCCTTTGGCAAAGCAAGATAAGAAAATGTATAATAAGAATAGTAAAAATAGTATTGTAATTATGGCTCATGTTGTTTCAGGTGCCTAACCCTGTGCCGACGCCTGTGCCTATTCCAACACCGATCCCAATACCAACGTAAGTGGAGCTTGGTTCGGATGTTAAATGGATTCACGGATTTAGATGGTTGTTCTTTAGTCCACAAAATCAGCACCTGAATCGCCAATTGAGTGTGCTTGATTGGTTTAAGCTGCGCCTGATCTGGCAGTTGGCACCGTGGTAACACCTACTGAGTGTATATGCAGCCACAACTTCACTAGGCCTGTGGCGCTGGCTGTAAATGCATGGCAGCTGCAGCTGTATGGTATAGCTACTAGCATTAGCCTGATGCCATTTGATGCCAAGTTGGCGTCTGAACCTCTCACCCACAACGAGCAAGCCAGATGTAATTCTGCACCAAGATCAGTCAATTTCAACTTTGTTTCTATGTTTTGTATTGTTGTAGGCCTGTTCCCATCCAAGGACCCCCGGGCTCTGTTACCAACGTACAAGTACAAGTGCCAGGGGCGCCACCAGGTGTGACCAGCCCCGTCACCGCAATTTGCTCCTTTGAGGAGGACCTTCTGGTGTTTTCCTCCTCCTCATCCCTCAAATGCGTCCTGGACTATGCTGGTGCCCAAACTGGCAGCATCACTGCATCCAACATGGCCAACAGCAAATATGCGCAGTACGGCGGTGCCCAGTGCTACGACCTCGGATGCCACCAAGTCATGCAGCCACACGCGCCGCCCCCTGCCACCATGATGTCTTATGGCAAGTCTGGTGGTGTTGAGGTCGCTGCAGATTCAAGTGATGTGTATGGCAGCGATATGTATGGCAGCAATATGTACGGCAGTGATAGCGGCAGTCACAGTTGGGGCAGCTACAGCAGCTACATGCAGCATGGCCGGCGGCGTAGCTTGCAGGGTTGGAATCCTTTTGCCAAGATCTTTGGGAAAGGTGGTTCAACAACTATCACCGAGACACCGGTCCCACAGACGGTTTATGTGCCAGTTCCAGTGCCTGTGAAAGTTCCAGTAATGATCGCTGCACCTCCACCTTCAAATATGTTTATTGCACAATGCAGCTTTGCAATATGCATACCCAGATCTGGACAACAGCTGCAGCAGCAGCCTCAGCAATGGCCACAACAGCAGCAGCCAATGCAGCAACAGCCAATGCAGCAACAGCAGCCAATGCAGCAGCAGCAGGTGCAACAGCAGCCAATGCAGCAGCAGCAGATGCAGCAGCAGCCAGGGCAGCAGCAGCTGGGGCAGGCCCAGCAGCAGCAACAACCTCAACAGATACAGCAGCAGCAGGTGGGACAACAGCTACAGCAGCCTCAACAGCAACAAGTGCAATATCAGCAGCAATATCAGCAGCAACCTCAGCAGCAGCAGCAGTTTGGTGGAGCACAGAATCTTTCGCTCAGGGGGAACAATGGTATGCAGATGTATGGCAATGCCAATGCTGCTTGATTAAGTGTGCAATCAAGGCCACCGTTGTTAACATTGTACGGTCTTGACCTGTGCATATTGTGTCAGTACTACTGCTGCTACACTGACTGCACCATTAGCACTACTTGAGACCTCCCGACGACTCAGTGGCACTCATGAGTGCATAAGCCCTGTCACTTTTAAGTGATGACTGATTAGTGATGACTTTTCTGAAGTGATGACTAATTAGTGATTGCGGCTACCCGTAAACAGATGTCCTTATGGTGGTGGGCTGATCAAAATTGGCAATATTGCTTTAAGCTCAATGAGAATGGCATCAACAGCGCTGAATGCTGCTGCACACCAGGCACGTGTGCCAGAGGTTTGACTTGGTCGAAGGCCCTTTGGGCCTGACTCTAACTAATGTCATTGTCTGTGGTTGCCATTGTGTTGTGCAACAGTTGCTACACCCGTAGCTCCTGCATCAATTGCAAGCTATACGTATGTTTAAATGGCCCAAAGATATGTCTTGTTGCTTCTGCCTGAGTTTGTGTGCTTGTAAGCTGCCTAGGAATCCCCAAGCTTTGAAGCTTCAAGCTTCAGCAGGGAAGTTCCCTATCAATGATTTGTACATTACACCTGTGGGTGCTGAAGTGCATCTGATCAACCCAGAAACGCATGCTTAATAATCAGCACTAATTGTATGCAACCAATGGGCCACCTGCTGTGCAAAGTCTTCCATAAAATGATCATGGAAGTGTTTTAGAAGGCGTTACTCTTGAACAGTACTGAAAAGTGCGACATAGTATGCACTGCATGCTGGGTAGTTCATAAGGCATGACTGACAGTGACCACAGACGTTGTTCTGTAACTTTGAGCTTGTGATGGCGCTGCGTCGCATTCTGCCAGGAGCCTCTGCATGGGTGCACTACACTAGCACTGCTAGTAGCTGCAGGTACAGACTCTACCGCTGCTAGTCCTTGGAGCCAGAGCTGCATAGTGTGCTCAATAATCAACTTGGGGTAGAGCGCTGCTGCAGGGCTGGCTGATGCATGGCTAGGTTTAACAACCAAATTTGACTATATGGTATGCTCGAAGCGGTTTAGGAGAGACAACTCTTAACAGCTGAGCAGCTTTTGTGGATCAGCTTCTGCAGGCAAGTCATAACACCTGTCGCACGCACCCATGGCCGAGATGATGCGAGGCTAGATATTGTCTTTCAACGCAGTCTGTTGTGTTGACAAAGGCCATTGCTTGTCTCAGTCGTGTCAGCCCACCTTCAGCTCAAGGTGTTGATTATCACATGGACGTGTACTGACCACATGTGTAAGCAATGGTGCTGAAGTAGTCATATAACAAGCTTGGTTTCGTCCAGCTCGCAGCAAACGCGCCTCGAGGCGCGGAGCTCCGGGACTGGCGGTTGGGTCATATTCCAGGTCAAGAGAAACCCGGTACACTATATACAATACAATACAAAGCAAGTAGGTGCATGCTGAACACAATTTTTGTGCAATGATTAAACGATCTGGCGCGCTTAGGAGCCTTCAGGTCAACCTGTTGGCACTGGTTCAGCGTCTGACTACAGCTCCGAGCAGCCTGACGCTGGTGCTGATCTTGGAGGGGCTACAGTATGCATATGACTCGTCATAAGGGCTTGGAGGAGGTTCTGACCACAGTTGTTCGCTGGTTCTTGTGTGTGTGAGTAGATTTGCCACCTGTAGGTAGCTACTTCAAGGGAGTAATGAAGTTACTCCTTATTGATACATACTGCACTAGGTGTGTGACTGCCGTTTATTGGCAATGTTATTAATTATTCTGCTCTTGATGACACAGATGTATGTTCATCTGCGTACAGACTGCGGCATCATTACCTGTTTGCCATAGCAATGCTGGCAATGCTGCCCTATTCATCCTCAATTGCAAGGTACTCTCAAAGGGTCATCCATGTCTGTTGGCAGGACTGCTATGGCTGCTGGGTAACTTAGATATATAACCATGTCTGTTGCAGGATGATGGTTGGCCTCCTGCATGCTTCATAGAAAGCTGGTGTTGACTCAGCACATTGTCTTCACGTGTCTGCAGTGCTCTGCAGAGCGCATCACTGGTATGTAAAAGAAAAGATCCAGCCATGCAGCAAGTTGTATGTATATAGCTGGAGTAAACCATGCTACTGGGTAGTATAGGGGATATCCTATATCAGTGGCGACTGCATGCATGCTGGCTATGTCACTTATTCTAGTTTGGTCATGAGCTCACTGAATCTAAATCAATGGCAAGGTTACTTGGGTGTTGGCCTCGTCGTAAAGGAGGATGGTAATAATTGATTAGACAATCCGCCTGCGAAACATCGGGCGCGAGGCCGATGGCAGTAAATGCTATGTCTGATGGTATCGATTATCATTAATGGGTATTGGCCTCGTGAAAGTGGCACTGCTACAGTGACTGTTGGGTCTCCAAAAGTGAATGCAACATGTGCTGCAGGCATACGCTGGTGCAATTTGTGTCACATCCAGCCTTCAGCAGGCACCTGAGGCCAGACACAAACTGGCAGCATGCTGGGGCTGCCCACGAGCAGAGAATCGAGTGACAGCCCACTTGAATGGGTGACAGCACCTCTCTAGCTTCCCTGGCTGCAAGCGACCGCATTGTGCAAATATGATAGTTATGCGTCTGCAGTCAGCGAAGTATAGAACCTCACGAGCTCCATTCCAACCGTACAAAGTGATAGATCGACGGCGATTGTCTCGGAAAAGGCAACAAATAACGTTGTTGAAGTGGGATATTTCAGCAATCTCGTAATAATGATATAAATTGCCAGATTGATCTGCCTCTGCCCACCTGCTTCAGATGCAGTGACAGCATGGTCGAGTCTTCAGGCAATAGCTAGGGCTGCAGAGTATGTTGAACCACCATTTACGGCCATTGGCAGAAGGCCAACTGGGAAGCGCCCTGCGGCCGGCGCCACTGCAGCCTTGCCTTCCGAGGAGAATTCCATTCAGTTCAAGACCCTGCAGCTCGCAAGCCAGGCTCCATTCATTTCGACGCCGGCATCAATACGTAGCACATGCTCTAGAGGTACGTATGAAGGCTGCAGAAGGCTTTGTTTGATTGCTATACAATCAACAACCTCATCAGCTGCCACACCACAGCAGCAAGCAGCAGCTAGGCATCCTGATCGGTCACCGCTTTGTATACCGCATTATATACCAAAATAAGCTTATCGACTATCAGTTTGATCTGGTATGGATAGTATTCATCAACCAGCGTTAGGCTGTAGCCAGTTCTTGGGCAAAAGATTGCAGTGGCTACTAATCCGGCAACTAGGCACCGTGATCATGGTCCCAACTGCACACAGCAAAGTTCAGCGCTTACTGTGCGCGTTGATTTCGTCGCGCTACGATGAGCGCGACGAAATCAGGCCAGAACACCACGCATGCCCTTCAAATCTCTCAGCAGCACATATACACATGCGGTCCACCTTGCTTGCCATCAACTTGCTTCTAATCAACTTCATCCGGCAAGCTGCCAGCACTTTGCAGGACTTGATTGTAATGTCAACTTCTGCATTCAAAACTCACATATACCCGCGGCGGCGGTTCACAGTTTACTGTTTCTACGTTGTTTACAATCTCCTTCTACAGCCCACTTGGGAAGGAGGTAGTGAGCAGCACAGCAACTGCTAACTGTAAACTGCCACTGCAGCTGTTTGAAAACGTCCAATCACAGCTTTATTTGAAGCATCATTTGAAGCGTCATTTGAAGGATTAGCTAAAGAAACGCACCTGCACTTATCATTTCACTGTCCTGTGCACAGCCAGCTTTGCTACCTATGACTCTTGAAGGTCATCTTCCTCAAGCAAATGAATTATTATTGTTGGCTGTTTTCACTCAAAGGTTTATAAACACCATGCTGACCAAGTCACGCAACTGTGGCAATTGTGTCTTCATCCCTATCTGCAGCACGCTGGACAACCTTCCAGCAGCAGCAGCAGCAGCAGCAGCTCCAGCAGCAGCGATGCCAGCACCAGCAGCCAACCAAGCATCAGCAGCAGCAGCAGCATCAGCTATGACCATCTTCCCCGGGAGATGGTCGCAGCTATGGCCTTATCGCCATTTGCTGCTGTAGCGCTGCCATTCGCCACAGATCCAGCATGGCGTGAGTCAGCAGCAGGGTTCAGTGAGAAGTTGAGGGCTCAAATCCAGGATGCGGTTTTCAGTGATGGTTTTCAGGAAAAGTGGGAGAAGGTGAGTGAACCACACATTTCCGCTTTTCTTCTCATTTCATATACTATTGTACGGTTTACTCATTTTATCGTATTGATGTTGTGTGTGGTTTGATGATAGAAGGTGTGTATGCGAGGAAAGTGTGCTTTGTATACAATGGCTATGTGGCGGCAGCAGCAGCAGCGATAGTGGCAGCAGCAGCGGTATCAGCTGTCTTGACAAGCAGTAACAGTGTGCCTGGCAGCATTGGGAAGCATACAGCAGCACCACAAGCAGGAGAAGCAGAATCAATTGTGGCATCTACATGAGGGCCAGCAGCAACACAAGGAGAAGCAGCACTGGGCAAGCTGCAACAACGGTAGCTTCAGTGGCAGCAGCAGCAGCAGCAGCAGCGCCGGTGACTAGCAGCAGGCAGTTGCTTCACTGCTGTGGGTAGCAGATTCAGAGCGTTCTCATAGCAGAAGTGACTGCAGCAGCAGCAGCAGCAATTAAAGCACCAGCAGTGCAGTTAAGCAGCAGCATGCCTGTGACCAAAGTTGCAGCAGCAGCCATAGCAAGTCCACCATTGGTGGCAGCAGCAGCAGCAGCAGCAGCAGCAGCAGCTTTAGTAGTGCTGATGAGGAGTGGCAGGAGTGCAGGACTTTGTGAGAGTGAGCAGCAAATCCAACACAGATCCCACAGCAGGGGCAGGAGTATCACATGCACAGCAGCAACAGCAGCAACAGCAGCAACAGCAGCAACAGCAGCAGTATGTAGGCACGGGCCGTTGTGGTCTGTGGTGCATGTTATTAAGGAGTCCCTCTGTGATGTTGTTGTCTTTGCTGTCCAAATCCTCCAATTTTTGTGTATATCCCCTTGTTTTTGCATCATCCATCTCTTGCATGAATACTTCTGAGTTGGCCTTCAGCTTTTGATGAGTGTGGGTTGCTTGATGATCGTATTCATTGTGTGTATTACTTGTATCTGCATGTATGTGTCTTAATTGACAATGATATTCATGTTGATTTTGCACACTTTCTTTTTTTAATGATATAAGATGAATAGTTTAATTCTTCTTGTATATGTGTGTTTTTGCGGTTCAATGACGGTCTAACCTACATGGACTGGACTTTTTCCATTCCATGTCGCACACGTTCTTCTTTCCAAAAATACCATGGACAGCGTAATCCTTTTGTGTTTGTTTGCAGTTGAATGAGGGTTTAACCTACATGGACTGGACGTTTCCTTACACCGGCCTGGACCTCAGCTACGTCTGGGATCCGGAAATGTGGATCAAATTCAGGGAAGCTGTCAAGTGGAATACGCCGGAGGTCTTTTGGAATAAACTCTGGGACAGAATATCATACAGTAAGTGTGATGTTTTCAGCAAATGCTATGATATATATGAGTGTAGTAAGAAGCGCCAGATTGAGGAACTTGTTGTATTTCAAGCCAGCTCCCTGTGCCTCTTGAAATATAACAAGATCCTCAATCTGGCACTTCTTACTAGGGTTCACCAGTAGATGCTGATGTAAGAAAAATTCTACTATATTTCAAAATATGCAATAAATGAACCAATTCAAAGAATCTATTAAACGATCAATGTACATTTTTTACTTGCAGGGAGCAAAGTGCCGTATGCAGGTTTTGTCGGGGACATGCGCATCAGCTACGCAAAGTTCCTGCAGCTGCTGGAGCGCAACCGCATCAAGCGGCTCATCATCTACGGCGACATGCGCACCGCGATCGTCGAGGTGCCGCACCCGTGGACGACAAACATTGCCGGGGCGCCGGGGCAGTACGGACAGTACATGGGCTACGACGGCAACCCGCTCAGCATCCTGGTGCCTAATCCGGCGGCACCTGACGACCCCAGGTATATATTATAATATTCGTATTTATGATTTTAAAAAACTTAATACATACAAAAGTATTATACATTGCATGTAATGTATGTGTATATACGATAAAAAAGAAAGTCACACATGCAAATTGTCCATAGTAATGGTGAGTATAAGCACTCGTCATTGATAAAAAAAAATGATTTATGCAGTTATTGGCTTGTTGGAGTATATAGCAATGAACCTGCTGGCAACTTGAAAACTTTCATCTAGCATCCTTGCTACATATGTTTTTTATTGTTTTGTGATTGTTGTTTCTTGTATCTGCAGCCAGTGGTCCTAACCTGAGATGCCAGAGTGGGATATTCTCACTGTTTTTTGATTGTTGTGTGATTGTTTTTCATTTGTTTTGATTGTTTTATGAACTGCAGCCAGTGGTTTTCACCTGAGATGCCAGAATGGGACATGGAGAAATACCGCTTCTACCTGGACCTGCCCGGGGACTTCTGGGAGAGCGGAACACTGCTGAGATACCTCAGGGAGAAAGAAGTGCAGGTGAGCAGCAGTGGCAGCAGCAGTGTCAGCAGCAGCAGTGGCAGCAGCAGCAGCAGTGGCAGTGGCAGAAGCAGCAGCAGCAGTGGCAGCAGCAGCAGTGGCAGCAGCAGTGGCAGCAGCAGCGGCGCATTAACACAAGCCAGGTTTGATTTAAAGCTGGCTGTATGCTGCCAGAGTAGAGCATTGAGTGGCCCAGGTGCCAGTTGGGGATGGGACACTTGTTTGCTGAGGTTGGTTAGGGACAAGGTGTGCCAGCCAGCAGCAGCAGCAGCAGACATGTTGTGAACCATCGCTCTGTTCAACCAACAGTCATTGACTGATGGGCTGCAGCAGTTGGGGCAGCATGATGACTTGTAGAAGGAGATACATGACTGCCTGACTGATGCAGGATCTCCTTGCTCAGAACAAATGATGTTGCACATTGGCAGTGGGTTCAATCCCAACAATGCGCACATGTAATGTTTTGTTATGAGTTTGTATGTCTTGCACCAGCCCTTATGAATTTCAGTCTGCTACTCTCCAGCAAACCTTATACAGGAGACCAGGGCTTCAAGTGCTGCTGCTACCACTGCTGCTGCTGCTGCCACTTCCCCTGCTGCTGCTGCCACTTCCCCTGCTGCTGCTGCTGCTGTTGTAGATCCTGTGGGACAATGACAGTAAGCAGTACATCTTGCCGTACAAGCACCTGACCAAGCTGGGTGAAGTTCGTACTGAAGTTCAGCTGCTTGATCCTGCTGAAAACTGGGCGTTCCTGTCTTGGCTGCTGGATGAGCGGCGGATGCAGGTCAGCGGGCCTTGGATGCAGTGCCATGCAGTGCAGTACAACTCAATCTTAGCAGTCATTTTGGTCATTTTCAGTCATTTTCAGTCATTTTCAGTCATTGTCGTCATTTTGTCAGTTTGTTTTATCAAGAATCATGCATTGTTGCACATAACAACACAATCATAACACATACTCTGGATGCATACATGATGGTAACTAAATCATGCAGTTGAGCCTGTGGGACTTTACTGATAGAGCGCGACCACACGCACTGCTTGCCACAACACTTGAGCTTTTGCGTCTACCAGTTCCGCCATGTTCGCGCTCACATATTGAGCATGCAGGCAAACTAGCCTCTACTTAAATGTCTCAGCTTATGAGGTCAAAGCACACCTGGTCAAGCTCCATGCCTGTTGGCTGTGTTACTTTGCGTCATGCGAGTGTAGAGAGTACCGTCTTACACGGTGAAAATATCCACTTGTAACATTCTCTAGTATTCATTAATAACCTGTGTTCTCTTTCTTCCTCTTCTGTTTTCTTTTTTTTTTTTTGTGCGCTGTTCATGTGTGCAGTTTATTAAGAAGGCGGCGGCGTTGTGTCTTTTCATTCGTGGTGTTGCCATTGCCACCAACATCATCAACAACCTGTGCTCTCCTTTTTCTTTTCACGTGTTTGTAAATGCTGTATGTGCTGTATATGCAATTTCTGCATGCAGTTTATTGAGAAGGCGGCGGCGTTGTGTCTCTTCATTCGTGGTGTTGCCATTGCCACCAACATCATCAGTGCCACCAGCCTGGTGAGGTTTCTGAGGAAGAAGAGAAGACAGAAAGACAAGAAGCAGAACATGTGGGAGAGGCTCACACGCGCACCGTAAGTCTACATCATATCTAACGTAATATCAATCTTCTTTTCAATATCTAATCCAGTTATCTGTTTAAAATGTTATGTGTCTAAAAATAACAGTGTTATGTTTATTAGTAGTTGCTTGTTGCACCATATGTAACTTGTTTGGATCTTGAAGCAAGACATGGGAGAAAAGGGTTTGTAACTTCACAGTTACTTTGCATCTGCAAGATACTATTAGGTCATGAAATTTACATAATGCAGGGACTTGAATGTTATCTACTACTAAACAAGTAGCTTCTCAGTGTTCTTGGAGACTGGGCACTAGTGCGGCAGCAGCTGGGCGCTAGAATGCTTTGGCTTGAGAGCGTCCTTGATGTTGATACCATATGTATTACTCACTCTAAGCACCTTAGTAATCAATAGACAACAATAATAACCTTTGATGATGTCCATCTTCCTGCCCTATTTTATAACCTTTTTCATAATATGTTATGTTTGTTGCTTTGTCTAAATTTGTTAGTCAAACATATTTAGACAAAGCAAGAAAACGCTTCCACAACAACAAGATGAGAAGGCGCTTAAGGAAGTGTTGATATTACAAAGCGGTCACTATATATGAATAAATAACAAACCATTAGCAACATCAAATACAACGAATCGTGTACAGGAAAAACCGGATAAGTCTGGTTTACATGGAGCTGCAGCAATTTGATTATACTGTATGTCATTTCCTGCAGGGCCAAAGAGTTCATGACTAAAGGGAAGGACGGCAAGTTGAAGGACACTGGTGTCCGCTTCTCCGATATTGCCGGCATGCCTGGCCTGGTGTTTGAGATGAGGGAAATTGTCAAGATGCTGCTGAAAGATCCAGCATACATGAGGGTTGGAGCTCGAGCGCCACGAGTAAGTCATAATGAGCTTTCGATAAGTGTTTCAAGGTTGAAAAACATCTAATCTTTGTTCAATTCTCATTACAAATCAGTCAAGCTCAATACAGCACATAGCACATACATGCATACATAACATAAAGTTATTATGAATAGATTATATAAGCTGTTTCATTCTCATTACAAGTTGGTTGCAAACCAGCATATAGAGGTTGAGCGCCACGAGTAATTCATAATGGGTTATGCATGTATTCAGGTTGATTTTGATCACAAACGAGTCAAGCCCAATACAGCACCTAGCACACACAGGCATAATTAAGTTCATAACAAATAGTGGTAATGAAATGTATGATCTTAATCACAAATTGGTAAGAGTACAACACTGCACCTAGCAACCACATTCCTTACCACCTGCTGCTGCTGCTGCTGCTGCTGCCGTTACACAGGGTGTTATTTTCCAGGGTCCACCAGGTACTGGTAAGACCTACCTGGCTCGTGCCATTGCTGGTGAAGCGGGCGTGACATTCCTGTCTGCAGTGGGATCAGAGTTTGTGGAGATGTTTGCTGGTGAGCCCAGCCTGCTGCTGCCGCTGCTGCTGCTGCTGCCGCTGCCGCTGCTGCTGCTGCTGCCGCTGCTGCTGCTGCTGCCGCTGCCGCTGCTGCTGCTGCTGCCACTGCTGCTGCTGCTGCTCTCATTGTGAATTGGTTGGTGTCACGTCTCTCTCCCTCTGCTGCTGCTGCTGCTGCTGCTGCTGCTGCTGTGCATTTGATACTGTCAGTACATTGTATGTTGCAGAATGTTTTACAACATTTGATTCCATTGCGATTGCTGCTGCTTGTGTGGACAGAACAATGCAATGCAATTTTCACCTCCACATTCAGCCAAGTGCACTTCATCATATTATATTATAATCACACCACATTCACCTGAAATTCATTCATAAACACCTACTTTCTATCCAATCAATATCTTCTCCTTCTCTTTCTCAACCTCTCCCACCCACTCATCACCCTCTCATCCATGGATGGCCAGTTTATAACAATGTAACAACCCCTCATCTTCCCCTACAGGTGTTGCCGCTGCTCGTGTGAACAGCCTGTACCACGCCGCCCGCCAAAAATCGCCCTGCATCATCTTCATTGATGAAATTGACGCGATCGGTCGCAGCAGGAGCAGCCTGGGGGGTGACCCGGGCAGCATGGAGAGGGAGAGCGCCTTGCTGAGTCTGCTGGTGCAACTGGATGGCATACACGGACACTTGGAACAGGTAAAAAGAATATGTAATTTATACTTATACTCTCTCAGGATTTCTATTACTTAAGTAAGAACCAATCTGGTTTTGTCATTCTGATGGCAACATACTCTCTGATATTTTTACCGCTCATTGCAATCCTTCACTCCTTTCTCAGGTGTTTGCTGGTTCTGTGGCTGTAGGACATGTCCTGTGTACCTCTCCCAATCTAGCTGTCTGTCCCCTCATTACTGCTGCTGCTGCTGCTGCTGCTGCTGCTGCTAGGTGTTGACCATTGGCGCCACCAACCTGGCCACTGAGCTGGATCAAGCTCTGCTGAGGCCCGGCAGGTTTGAGGTGAGACGGCATGCCCTGCCTTCACACCCTCGTCATCAGTGAAAATCTATTGCATTATGATTTATCTTCATCTTTTTGTTTTTATCGTGTTGTCCTTAACTTGCGGCAGACCATTTTTTTCTGAGGCAAGTCAGATCCATCACATACAGTATGGCGAGGAAAAGAACAATTACTGTTGGTGCATTTCAGATCTCTATGGATCAACCATCACTGCTGCCGCTGCTGCTGCTGCCACCGCCGCCTCTGCTGCCACCGTTGCTGCTGCTGCTGCTGCTATCTCACAGGTGGTGTATGAGATTCCTGCGCCTGGTCCCACTGCTCGTCTTGAGATGCTGAAGTATCATGGGAGGAACAAGCCTGTTGAGGATGACGGAATCTACTACAAGGTGGCTGAGATCACAGCCGGCTGGAGTGCAGCAGCACTGGCCAATTTGATGAACGAGGCAGCAATTCTCACGGTGAGAGGCTATGCTTATGTATTTGTTATATTTATATGTATGGTATATGTATCATGGACACTTGCTTCCTGGAAAAATCCAGGTGACAATGTAGTACATGGGTGACGCCTTGCAAAGGTTGACTGTCCAGGATTCAGTAAGAAATATGTATGTGACAGTCTATACAGTTTACGGTACAAAGGGGTTGGCTGCAGCAAACTGGTTTTGTACTCTGGTTAAAACCAATTTATATTTTTGTCAATGAACCCGACCAACACTATGTTATTCTTTACCATGCAGCAACTATACAAATACACATGCAATAGTACTTATCATAGGAAATCACATATATATGTACATATTCTTATGTACAACTACCATATTATTGTATTGCTGACCCCCTCCAGGTCCGTCGCAGTGTGCCCAAGATAACTCTCCCAATGGTGGTAGAGCTTGTCGAGGCTCAGGAGTGGGGCCCATCAGCCCCTCGCATACCACCATCAGCAGCCAAAAACCGCCTGGCAGAAGTAACAGCAGCTAAGGCTGTCGCCATGGCACTGACACCGGGTATAGAGCCCATCAAGTTCGTTACTATGTGGAGTAGGAGACGGGGACAGGGCCCGTACATTCAGTTTATTGATAGTGCTGAGAACTTGGACCCTGACTGGCATCCAGAGCAGGTGGAAATCATGGACAGAGCCACAAACTATAAGGTATGAAGTGTTTTGAAGGAATTACCAATTGACAATGTATTTCAGGTTGAAATTGCATTTTTTTCATCAAAGTTTAAATACACATTGCTGGTTTATCTTCTGCCGATGCTGCTGGTGGGGGCGGTGTTCTGAAGATTTGAGTTCGATCCGTGCTTTTGCTGTTTAGGCAGTGAAATGCAGAGAAACATGCAGCAGCTTAACATATCAGTCAGACTTTGAAATGGTCTAACAGCAAGCAGACAGCTCAACAGCCACCCTGACACCTTGGAGAAGGCAGATTTAGCCATGATGTTTTAGCACTGATGGGAACTTTTTGATTATCAACTCACTCAATGTTGTCGCTTTTGTCCGCGTTTTGTCTGCAGGTCAACGCCGCAGTCGTCGGCGACGAGCCACTCGGCGAGTTCTTCCACGTCGCGTCGCTGCTGATTCCGCTCTACGCTGGCCGCGCTTGGGAGGTCGCCGCACACGGCCCGGACCAGGCTTCCCTCGCCACGGCCGCACCGGTAGCGGACTGCTTCCAGATCGCCTACTACTGCGTCCGCAACAGCATGCTGCACCCTCGATTCCTGAGGTTGCCGCCGCTGCATACGTACATCATGCTCGGCAACGGACCGGGATGGGCAAACTCAAGAGATCCTCTTGCAATTGGTCTAGATGAGGAGCTTGGGTGAGTCATGTTTATCTTTTTCTTTTTTTATACAACTTATTGTTGATTTTATTCCATTTATAATCAATTTCATTAATGGATTTATGAAATGAAGGGGATTCTGTTGGTCTCAAGTGCAAGCTAACATGCACCGAGTCCTATTGGCCGCATTCATTCTTGCACTCTAGGCCAACAAAACAACAAAAGCATCCCCTGCTTATTAATAGTGTAACTGCTTATCTGTAATTCAGGCATCTCACTCCATGAAACGGCCATCAGGCATCATGTTGTGTACTGTATTCCAGGCTGCACATTGTATTCTTTTACAATGTTGCCGAATATGTTAAGTTTTCCATTCTACACAAGCAGATAAGCATTCTGATACTTTTTTTGTGTGGAACAAAATCAGGTACCATCAGCTCACTCTGACATTGCTCAAGGCAGCCTGGCAGCGAACACAGCAGCTGGTGCAGCAGCGGCGGGAGGCCATCAGGCGTGTGGCAGAGGAGTTGCTGACTGCAGAAGATGAGAAGATTGATGGCACAAGACTGGTTGAGATTATAGAGGTGAGAAATATTTTGTACATTGTAATTTCATTGTTTTATCTATGATATGAGTGTGGATCAATTACATACCTGTATTATATACCTATAATATACCTATTCTATTATCTTTACACCTGATTATGATCTATTGTTGTGGATGCTAGAGACATATTGCATCAGTTATATGTAAGTGCATGTGGTATGTGCTTTGGGGCTGCCTACCATTATATTTGCGAGGTACTATGGCTGCAGATTGGTACCGACAATATAGAGTAGTACTGATTTAAGATGAGCATCTTAAAATGAGCATCAAGGAAATGAAGGCAGGATGCTGACTGCTGGAAACACAGAGCATCAGCAGTTTCTGCTGTTACTATTCTATTGGGGATATATTCTATTTTATTTAGGTTTATTCACCATACAATGTTCAGTAGGTTCTGGGGCAAAAGGTTGTGGGGTTGCTGATTTCTTTTCCAGCACCAGTCCGATGCAATGTGAGCAGCTTGGCAGCTGGAACAGCTCATCATGGTTTGTTATTGTGTGCTTGTCCGCTTCTGGTATTTGGCACGGGAATGATGATGGAGCTTGCTATGGCTGACGGGTGATCCACACAACAGATGCACAATATAACAGGGTGGACTGTGTCATCCCTCTGCAGGGCTCTCCTTTGTCAGACTCTGACATCAAGATCGACTCAGATTTCCTGCCCATTGTCAAAGAAGTCCTCGGCCGAGTACCTGAAACCCTCATGCAATCAGCAGCAGCAATTGATGAAGCAGACCGCCAGCAGCAGCAGCAGCAGCAGCAGGATGAAGCAGACCGCCAGCAGCAGCAGCAGCAGGAGGACGCGCAGGAGGCGGCCAGCGACCAGCCAGACGCCACCGCCAAAACCACCACCAGCAGCAGCGGCAGCAGCGGTGAGGGCCTGTCAGCGATGCAGCAAGCAGCGGAGGACATCGCTGCCAAGCGAGTTGCCGATGACTTCTTGCCTGGGGTGCCTAGAAGTCTGGCTGCTGCTGTGGATCATGCCTTGAAGCTGGATGATGAGACGTTGAAGGCCGTGAGTCGAGCAATCATGGGCCGGTTGGATATTGTGGACTTGGTTGGGAAGAATACGGCATATGAGGTGGCTGAGCGGGTAAGTGTCTTGAACTTGCAAATTCCGGAGTTCTCCCGAGTTTACTTCTGTAGTTTCTCTTTCACACTTTGTTCATTTTATTTTGTGATAGTAAATATTTTATCAATGTGCATGCTGCTTTATGGCTTGGTGTTTGACAGCTACTTTTGATGGCTTTTACCATCTGGTTGAGTTTCAAGCATCATGCTGTACCAACGGATGTATTCGTCTATGCTGGTGTGTGTGACCTTTCATATGTGTATATCAGTCTATTTTCTGTGTGTATTCATTCATTGTCTAATTCATGATACGAGTGTGGATCAATTATATGCGATCATGCAAGCCTGCAGTAGCATCACAGGCACAGACTAAGCTAGTGTTTGTGTGTGTATGTTGCTATATGTATGCTAGTGTGTGTGTGATATTGTACGCGTATGTGTGAATGTGTGCATGTATGTGTATATGACCTTTTTTATGTGTATGCCACTATGTATTAGCTTTTTTATATGGTTCTTGGGTGCTAGATGTTTCCAGATTCTGTAGCAAGGGCTTCGCTGGCTCTGTTGCTGATGCACTCGTGGTCTTTTTGTGCATGTTCTTGTCTGCTGTTACATCCCCCATTACCTACAGGTGGTGTAATCACTGCAGCACCCAGCAACAGTAGACAAACAGGAAATTACTTATTATAAGATACGATATTAAAGATATACAACACACCCCTGTTGATACATCCGCAAACAAACACGCCATTCCGGCCCTTCAGCTTGTCATCCGCTGCTGGTTAATCTGCTGCTGTCTCATCTGCTGCTCTGAATACCTACCCAGGTGGTGGAGTCCCTGCTAGATCCCGCAACAGTAGACCGCCTGAAGGCAATCCGCAGTTATGTCGAAGATCCTGATGGCAAATTCCCGCCGCAGCCAAACGCCTCGGATCTTCCCATCCCTCTGTACGGCTACACCTCAGAGATGGCCCTGGAGTGGTGGAAAACGCGCCACGTCAGCAGCATCAGCTTCAGAGCGATTGATATGCTGTACAATGAGAGGCAGCTGAGGTACTATGAGCAAGATATGGACCTGCCATGGTGAGTTGGGCCTAGTAGGGTGGAGAACCCCCCAAAAGTAGTGGAAACATGTGCCATATTTGTTGCAAGTGCGCTGGCGATGAGAAGCAGCTAAAGTACTATGAGCAAGATGTGGACCTTCCATGGTGAATTAGTGGGGTTTCAAGGGTGGACAAGCTCCCCAAAGCATTGAAAACGTGTGCCACTTTCATTGCAATCGCGCTGGGGAAGGATGTAAGGAGAATGCAGCAGCACCTTGTGGGGAGACAAGGGGAGGGGAATTTCGCACCACCATGCAAAGTAGAGGGAGATGTGCTTCAGCTGTGCACTGTTTGAATTCCCCGAGCCCACAAAGTTACACCGTAAGGAGAATACAGCAGCACCTTGTGGGGAGACAGGGGGAGGGGAAATTCACACCACCATGCAGTAGAGGGAGATGTGCTTCAGCTGTGCACTGTTTGAATTTCCCGAGCCCACAAAGTTACACCTGGTGTTTGCAGGTTTGAGGACACCCAAGCAGCTGATGCGCTTGTGGATGTAGTCGAGGCAGCAATGGCAGCAGCAGAGCAACAAGATGAGGATGCTGCTGCAGCAGGAAATGAGGGCCAGTCTGAAGATGCAACAACAGCAGCAGCAGCAGTGGAAGGTGATGATGCAGCAGGAGCAGCAGGAGCAACAGCAGCAGCAGAAAAGGAGGGTGACACAGCAGCAGCAACAGCAACTGCAGCAGCGGAGGATGCTGATCCAGCAGCAGCAGCAGAGCGGAGTGATGCTAGTCCAACAGCAGCAGCAGAGCAGAGTGATGCTGGTCCAGCAGCAGCAGAAGAAGAAAAGGGGGGTTATGCAGCAGCAGCAGCAATGGAGGATGCTGGTCCAGCAGCAGCAGAGCAAAGTGATGCTGGCGATGCAGCAGCAGCAGCAGCAGCAGCAGCAGCAGAAGGAGAGGGTGATGCAGCAGCAGCAGCAGGCAATGATGAGGGCAGTGCTGAGAATGCTGCTCAGAGCAGTGCTGATGACGAGGACCTTGGCAGCAGCGACAGCAGCGGCAGCAGCAACAGCGACAAGCAGTAGGGTGGTTGCAGAGCAGCAGCAGCAGCAGCAGCAGGCAATGATGAGGGCAGTGCTCAGAATGCTGCTCAGAGCGGTGCTGATGACGAGGACCTTGGCAGCAGCGGCAGCAGCAACAGTGACAAGAAGTAGGGTGGTTGCAGACAGCTAATGGGTTGATTTGTTTATAGCAGCTCCACAGCCCATTGAGAATCATGTCACGGTAGGGCTCCTGATTGGGCTTGCAAGCCCTGGCAGTAGGTTGCTGTTTGAGGCAGGCTTTGCAAGGCTTGCATCCAGTCAGGCTGTGCCTGTTTCAGCGGTACGATGCAGGCTGCTTGGACATTCCGCTGTCACCTATCCAGGAGGTTGCTTGGTTTCATCTGTGGCCTAAAATGATTAATGCAAGTTGCCATACTGTATAGTCTACACTATATAGACCATACATAGGATTTTATAGTCCGTATATGAATGAAGGCACCTGCAGGTGCAGCACCCCTCCTGGTCGGTGGATGTCCCTGCTATGTGGGCGGCATGAATGCAGGCAAGGGTACCTTGAACCTTGTCCGGGGCTCAAACTGTGACAAATTTGCAACACTGTGTGACAGTGTTTTCCGTTGACAGCCGACTGTATTGAGGAGTCCCTTATATCATGTACTACAGCACGCTATGTAAAGAAAATGAGCCATGCAACAAGTTGAGATGCCATGTGCACATGCCTGTTTAATTACCATCTCTTAGAATGGTTTTTTAATCGTGTACTAGTACAGTACTCATCAGGTGAGATACATCAGTTGACCATAGCAGGATTGCTATGGCTAATGGGTAACTTATATGTATATATAGTTGACCATAGCAACCCCACCAAGTGGTAGCCATGGTCAACTGATGTACTTGATACCTGATGACTACTAGTACCAGTCCATGACACTGGCGATGCATGTTCTGCATATCCAACTCCTTCTCTCGACAGATCATAAGATGACGCAGTATATAGCGCAGTATCTTATCCTTGGGGAATTGAACATGGGCGACAGCATGTGATGCTGCAGCTGCAGGCCTTGGTGTAACTCTGTTGTCGAGTTACAGCTGGGGACTCCAGCATGAAACTGTCTACATGCAACATATGTAATATGCAAATGGCAGTGCAAAGGGCGCTCCTACTTTGAAGTCCGCGTCTGCCTGAAGCTGAATCTCCCGCTTGCTGCACGCGGTTGCATACAAGTAACAGCTCAGTCAGGTGCCCTGCCGTGCTTTGATCAACCCAGTGTTTGTAATTTTGGTTGACAGCCGTGCTGGTTTTGTGCAGAGTCTGGGTTCTGTTGTGTTCACGGTTGGGGCACGGATCGTGCACGGATAAGCTGCTATGGCTCAGATGCCATCAGGCTTGATGCTATCCGGATGCCCTTCAAACATGGCATTTATTGTGCTGGGCAGCGGTGCATATATTGTGTGCAGAGACGGCACTGCGGTTTCCAACCTGCTTGATAACAGTCTGCTCGCAACAGAATGCCGCAGTGCTCATACTACAGAAAGAGGTGCCGGATCATAGCACCTTGCTGTGGAGAGACGGTCTGCTGTCACAGGTGCCACGACAAGGTATGCGGGGAACATCAAGGTCTTTTTCTCTTTCTCTAGAGCAGCTGCTCTGATGCAGGCAGACCACAGTCACCCCTCTTTCTGATGCGTCATCAGCCCGAGATGACGCTGTTCTACTGATGTTCTTACCTCGCTACAGCACAAAGCTTACAAGTACTGTTGTCTCCATCTTCTCGTGTATGCTGCTTGCAACCTCAACACACTAAAGCAGTCTACGTCGCCTGTCTCCATTGTCATTGTTTGTGCATGCAGCACCATGCACATACGCTGCCCAGGAGCAGTATTTGCCTGGTTGAGTGTGACAATTGTGGGAGCCGTCAGCCAATTGAAGCAGGCAACGCCTGCAGCAGCTGTGCCACCTCCTTTGCTGTATACTTCTGCAGCAAGTGTGGCATATCTAACGATGATCTGCCACCACAAGGCTACTTTCACTGCGATCCCTGTGGCATCTGCCGTGTGGGCAACGCGGACGAGTACTTCCACTGCAGCATCTGCAACTGCTGCCTGAAGATTGAGCTGCTAGATGTGAGTGATGGGTTTTTACCATTGGATCAGTCCAGCAGTGGTTTTTCCGACTAAGCCAGGTTTGTTTGGCAAGCTGTTGCTGAGCGCACCAGTGTGCAGCAGCTGCACTTGCAATTGCTTGCCATTTGTAGTGTCTGCTGCAAGTTGCCACCATGCTATCGTAGCAGCAATACAAGGACTTGTTGCAAGCTGCTTCAGATATCTGCATATACTTGCACAACTGAACATATTTGCCCTGCTGCAGCAAGGCATACAATTGACTGCTGCTCAGCAAGTGTTTGGCTCACCACCACTGTTTCAGACTCCTATAATCATCAATATTGCAACACCATTTTCCCTCAATATCCCAAAGCACACAACAGAACAGGCCATGGCCACTGCTGATTTAGGCCAACCAAAGATCCTCATGTTTCTGCTGTTTCCTGCCACTTGCAGGATCACCTTCATCAACCAGATTGCTTGAATGCCGACTGTCCAGTCTGCCATCAGCCAATGTTTGATTCCCAGCTCCCTGCTGAAAAGCTGCCCTGCGGCCATATGGCCCACCTCAGTTGCATCAGCAGCAGCAGTGGTGGCAACCCCAACAGCATCATCTGCAGCCTCTGCTGCGGCAGTGTTGGCAGCAGTGGCGCACCTGCAGAAAGCAGCAGCAGGGCGGCACAGCGTCGCTGCAGCAGATCGACAGAACACTTGGCTGACTTGAGGAGCCTCCAGAGGATGATGTCAGATTTTGATATGGTGAGTTGCTTAACAGCAAGTGAATGTTCACCCAATACTGCTGGTCAGCAGAGATCCCCTGCAATTCAGGGTTTGTGACAAATGCATGTTATGCATCAAGGCTGGATTATGCATGATTTGGATGAATTCTGCTTAAGGCAGCTTGTTGCTGTTTGGGCTAGCAGTGTTGGCTAATGACAGGGCCACGAGCTGATCAACAAGCACAATCGAGGCACAGTGTGCAACAGGCTGTCTGTGTAGCCAGCAGTTAAGCATTGCCAGAAAAAATCCTGGAGTTGGGCTTGAATCTTCATGAAGACCAGCAACACCATTCACTCAACCAGCAACCAATGTATGTCTTGAGTGCTTCATGCTTCAAGCAGTGCATAGCATGCATTTCAAATGTTTAGTTTTTCACATAAAGTACATTAACACTAGCAGCAAGCCTTCCTTATTTGAAATCAGCTGGCACATCCCCTGCTGCAATCAGGCTTCATGGCATGCACTAATTTGGGCCATGTATGCGTGGCATGCAGCCAGGACATGTCCTGTACACAATGCTGATGCCAATGTCATGAGCCCTGGCTCGATTTCAACTCCAGTGTTTTCTGCTTACCAATGCCGGAAGTGCTATAGCTCCTAGCTGGGAGAAGCCTTCTGGCCTCAGGGCTATAGCTCTAGCTTCTAGCTATAGCTAGTATCACCTTTACTGCTGCTGCTAATCCTGCAGGAAGCATCAGGGGACGTCACAATGGCATCTGCCCCCCTTCTATTCAGAAAGCAGCTTGAGAAAGCAGTGGCTTCTGCAATCATCCACACAGCAGAAGAGAATAAAGCCAAGGGCAGGGCTATAAACATGGTAGTCAGGCTGCTGCAGACTGGTACCAGCGAGTGTGGTGCCCTGCAGTCGAATGGGCAGGGAGTTACGGTAGATAGAGTTGCAGTGGCTGGGTCAGTGGGCCAAAAGGTGTCAGTACAGGGTATGTTTGATGTAGACTTGGTTGCCTTCGTCAACGTGCCAAATGCTGTTGTGATCTACAGCCCCGCAGCTGCCACAGACATTGACAGCGACGACATTGTGATAAATCTGGCAGATCCTGACACAACGCACAACAGCAAATGGATGCAGCAACTCAGGCGGCAGTTGTACGACTTCTTACAGCAGGAATTACCAGGTGCAGCAGAGCTGAAGCTCAAGCGCATCGCGATCAACGTTCAGCTGCCCACAGATTCTCCAGGGGGCAGCATAGAGCTTGACATTCTGCTTGCCCCCAATTTAGCGGCCAATGGCAGTGACGACAGAGAGTCTGCACAGCGCAAAAACGTACTGGCACCCTTGCTGCAGGCGGCCAGCGCTGATAGCATGCACCTCAGGCATCTCCACACCTCCTTATGCCGCAGCATCTGGTTGGCCGAATCCTACACCAGCTTTTGCAGAAAGGCAGCTGCTGGTGGTGGCAGATCTGGGCAGCTAGTGACCACCACAACACGTTTGGTGAAAGCCTGGATCAGGAAGGGCTTGGAGCCAAAGTGGCATGAGTTTAAGCACTTCAAGAGCTTCATGGTGGGCTTGCTGGTGCTGGAGGCAGCTAAAACCCTGCCAGCATTCAGCGGTGGCAGCAGCTCAGGTTCCCGGTACGAGGGCCGGTATGTGCTGGATCTGCTGCTTTCAGTTTTAGATGTAGTACAGACCTGGGCAGCAGCAGCAGCTCTGTCAGCAGCTGGTGAGCATGTACAGCCAGTGTTGTTTACTAGCATGGTGAGCCGCTCTGAGCAATGCTACACAGAGGAGCAGGCATCAGCACTGCAGGAGTTACTTCAGGAAACTTCACCAGAAGAAACCTGGTGGGGTTCATGCAGGGGCCAGCCTGTAGTCATTCACCCCATTGATCCCTTGTACAACATTTTCAATCAGCCAACCCCTTTTCCATTGTGGAAGGAGTTCAGCGAGGCTGCAGCAGAGCTGACACACGATCTGCAGAACAAGAGTTGGGCGTATATCTGCACCAACTCTTCACTGGCGCCTGCGCTTGCAGAGATGTAGAGCGTTTTGTGGCTGCAGTTGTTTAACTGTGTTGGTTGTTGCGTTGCAATCCACATACACCTATGCATGTTTTGCATCGTCTTGACTTTCTGAGCCCGAGCTGGAGGTTGGGTCACAAGATATTTTGCAAGTTGAACCCCGGTTGAAGTGTTCGATTGCTGTGCAGGCATTTTGCTGGATTGAATCCGGTCTGTTTTAAAACAAATTTGCTTTTCTTTTTTCAAAAGGTTGTGCCCCCATGAGCCATCAGTTGGCTCCTTACGGGTGGAAACCCTTGTAGTAGAGGTTTGGATGCTGATGTCACATGCACCACATGTAGTGCACTCCAATCAGGCTGAAGTGCGTCTGGCAGGTGGTGCATTGACTGCAAACATACTAAGCTTCAGCAGAGGTTGACTTGGTTGTGCCATGACTCATAAAGCCTGAGGACGCCCAGTGGGACGAGCCTCAGTCACCAGGCTGGTGCTTGCTGAGCAACCGGTTACCTGGCAGAAGGAGCCAACATAGTACTGTCTTGAAAAGATTGAGCCATGCCTCGAACTGAAGTGTTGTGGCAAATTTGATTTTCATTTAAATGCACTGACCTGCCAGCAAGCTCCCAGAGGCCTGAGGGGCCTGAGGGCCCTGTTGCTGGAAAGGGGTAACTTTCCTTCCTTCCTTCCTTCCTTCCTTCCTTCCTTCCTTCCTTCCTTCCTTCCTTCCTTCCTTCCTTCCTTCCTTCCTGCCAGACCATTGAATGCTCAGTTGCCTCTGGCCATGGCTCACTGTGGGCCAGCAGTGTGCTACAGGCTGTGGACACAGTCAAGCTCATGCAAGGAAGGAAGGAAGTCACCCTTTCCGGCCGCAAGGTCCTTGGAGAAGTACTTGGTGGCTCAGCCACACTGGCACACCAAGATTAGACCACCTTCCCGGGAGAAGGTGCCTTCAAGACACAAGCTCATGCAAGTTGGCATATGCCCACCAAGCCAGTGGCACATTGAATATGTGGTATGAGGGCGGGCAGTCTGAGACTGCTCTGCTTCAAATTAGTGTGTGCAGTGGTTGTCTCGTAACCCGTCTACGCCTTGAAGGCGTATCACTGAAATGTGGTGTGTTAGAGTGTTGGTCAGCTAAAACTACAGCCTAGTGATTGAGTGTAGGTGAGGCGATGGGGCGACATGCAGTACCCGCCATCTACCAATTCCGGTTGTTGAACAACTGGCTCAAATAAGCTTGCTGTATGTGTATACCTACTGTGATCAAGTACTGTGCTATGCCCAATGAGCCTGTACTTGGCTCGCTAACGGGCGGGTTACACTCGTGTAACTTATAACTTGAATGTGGAAGAGGTTGAGCCCATGCAACAACCAGAATGAGCTTGGGCGCCCAGCAATACACCATGCATTTGTGTACGACATGTGGTCATACATTTGGTAGACCCAAAGTACAACTTCTCTGAGGCTCAAGGTGCCAACTTGCAGCGGCTGCATCTGCTGCCACTTGAGTCAACAGCTCGGGGTGTGACCCACCTCACGTGCTGTGTCTCATGGACACCCAACGGATACCACTACAGCATGCTGGTTTCTTGACGCAGATCCATCGTGGCTGAGCTGTCCCAGTATCGGTGACCGGTCCATCATGATGGGACCTGCAGTGCCCAACAGTCACTAGCAAGACAGCAGAGGTGTTTCTCAGACGCTGGCCAACATGATGGCACCGTATAAAATACTATTTGTAGTCCAAGCTAGATGCCGACCGTACGCATCGAACATTCCCGACACAGTATCTAATCACCCCCGGGTATCAAATTCAATCAAAACCGTTGGTGCAGCAGAGTACATATACCGGTGCAACGTGCATTGCAACCAGTGTACAAGTGTTTAAATTGAGCGCAAAAATATACAGTATCGTCACAGAGACCGTCATCTTGAAGAGCTAGTCGAACAACCACCAGCATGGGCTGCCTGCGCGATGTATGCTGCCTTCCATGCAAGGTTTTGCAGTCATTGTGTGACTGTCTTGTGGTCGTATTCTGCTGGTGAGTATGTACAGAAGCTGTGGCAGTAGACGTGGCGAGCTGGTGCAACTCCGGATCCAGCTGCACCTGCCCCAGAAGCCAGAGGAACTCACGCGGCCATGCATAAGCTGTCCCGCATCTGCAGCTGCGCTCTCCTAGATAACCTTGGCATGGTATCTGCTTTTGATACCCTAGCTGCGCGTAACACAGCTTGCAGCTGCAACGTCAAAGTTAGACTGCATTGAGTGTGGCAGCATTGTGCATGCAAAAGCAGCAGTAGCCACACCTGCTTTGCTACTGTAGTAGCTGAGCACTTATTCATTGTCATGGAAGATGCGTGCTGATGCTGCTCTTGTCCATCTGCCCGTGGTGCTTTGCAGTCCCTGCAGATGTTGCTGCGGATGCCCAGAGACTTCCAGCGAAGCTGTCAAGCATGGATGATGTGGCATCAGTCTTTTGGAAATCAACAGCAGCCCGTGGCTTGCTTCCAAAGCCTTTTTATGATGATAACCAGATTCTGTAGAGTTCAGGGTGGAAGACACCAGTAGTGTACGAGAAGCCAGGAAGACAGCGGCAGTGGCAGCTGGAATTGACGTCAGAATCACATGCACAGGCCACTTTACAGACAGCCCCACACACTCACACACCAGTGTAGCAACAGACAAATTTCATTGTCGTGTAAGTGTGTGGGGCTGTCTGGGGTAGCATGTGATTGCAACCAGATACACACTCACACTGCAGTGGTGATCGTCAAATTCAGAACAGTGCAAGGATACTGAGTGCAGCTGAGCCTTCAGCCACACACCAAGGGGGACCACCTGCAATCTGCTGCCACTGCCAATGCCATTGAAGCAGTTTCTCCTCAAGAAACCATAGTCCACAGGTAGTTGTTGGGTCATCAAGAGCAGTTGATTGCACTGATGCAGCACACTCCATACAGCAGATGTCAGGTTTGAGTGCCCATTTGAGGCTATTGCCTGTGTTTGTGGTGTTTGTGCATTGTTCTTGCAGAGGTACACAGCTGCAGAAGTGCGCATGCGCAGAGGTGGCTGCCATCAAGGGTTGATTGACAGCATATAATAACATAAACAAAAGCCATGCTGCGTTGATTATGCTGCCTGTGGGCATGGTACAGCACATTGTTGTTGGCTGCATCAGCTCAATTCTGTCTGATAGTCGGGACGCGCAAGAACATCATGTGCGCCTTGACCATCCATTGGAAAGTCAGGAGCCTTATCTTGTGTGTGACATATCAGGCACCAGGCAAACTGGTGAAGGCAAAGCCTATGTAAAAGAAATTGAACCCTGCAGCAAGTTGAGCCCATGTTGTGACTGCAGCTTGTTCAGGGACTTTGTGGCTGTAGTGGGCACTGCTGCCCAGGTACAGCAGCCTGGCGCCGAGCACTGCTTATAGCATGACATGCACGTTGCCAAAGCATGCTCCTGCATACAGGCAAGCTGTATATATCCACCATCATACTGCATGCAAAGTTTTGTGTCTATCAGATTGAATTGAGATCGGATAATCATGCACTCCGCCTTGTCCAAAAGTGGATTGAATTCACTGGGTAGTTTCCGAGGCGCGGGGCTGATGGCAGTAAATGCTATGGCTGCAAAGTACTGATTATTATTATTATCAGATTGAATCTTTATCATGCTGCCAGATGCGTGTCAGATGGAGGAGCAGATATCATGGGTAAAGGCTTTCAGAGCATTTCAAAGTGCTGCAGAGCATACTGCAGATGTACATAGTCGCACCGCAGGCTGACAGGAGCCTGACAAACGCCAGCTTCTTCTAGAAGGTTGGAGGGATTGATCAACATGATAGCAATGTTTGCTTGCTCCCTGGTCCAACCATGTGATGATCACATTGCCTGTCGACCCACCTTTGAGCCCGGCTCAATGTTGAGGTCCTGAAGCCCATGTTGCAGCTCCCCGAGGACCCATACCCAAGCTAAACATCATGATTGAACAATCGCAGCTGTTACCAATTATCAACCAGCGTTACTATCAGCACAGGGAGTACAGCTGAATCAGCTGAGCTGATGCTGAGATGTGTCAACCACCAACCCCTCTACTCAAGCAGAAATGCTCAAAATGACATTCATATAGGAAGGGAACAATGCAGAGCTGACGGTTCTTGTTTCTGCAGCAAGCATACATGAGCAGCAACACTGTCAAGGGACCTGCACGTCACCAGCCCGGTTGTCCTTGAAAGCGCGGCGTCAGATGCTAAATGGTGGCACCTGCAAATTTTGTTTTCACACTGCATGGCTTTGACTACGTTGGACTAGTATGAGGAAATTTATATATCGGCCAGGGCTTACGCCCAGCTCACGCATTACTGTGTGCAGCGGCGCTGGCGCTTGCGTAAGAATCCAGAGACATAGATCGTATGTTGAAGCAAACTTTGTGAGTTTCGCATAGCAAGCCTTGTGGTGGATGGCTTCACTCTCTCGATATACTGCTAACGGTTCGAGGGTGGTCTGTTGAGCTCGACAGAGGCCTTGATGTAGTGGGTTGTGTGCTTTTAGAAGTAGCAGGTGTGGCCAGCGGCATGGAACGACGTACAGTAACTTGGGCATTTGCACAGCTACGCTTGCCTTGCACACTGAGAAGTGCACATCAATTCCGTTGCAGCTATCTTATGCCTGGTCCAGCAGGTGATAAAGCTTCCTGCACTGCCAGGACTTGACCTTGCTGACATGGCCAACCTTGCAGGCAGTATGAAGGGATCAACCGGCCATCCTACGGGAGCTTTGGCTCATTCGGGGCAGTTCATGGCATCCAAAGGCTCCAGCGCTGTAGCAGACGTTATCTTCAATGTCTGCCACAGTCTTACGTTCGCCCCCTTGCTCGTCCTGATAGTCCTCCAGGATGTGCACTTGAAGCTTGCCATCGTACTCAACACAGCACTCTGCATGTGCCTGGCGATCGGGAACTTCTGTTTCTTCCGAATGGGCGTCATCAGAGTGAGTGTTGTGATTGGTTCTACTGGTGGCTTGCTGTATCCACACAGTGGGCAGTGCCCATGCGTTGGCACCAACAACGCTGTTGACATGCTTCAATAGCAGCCCACTGAAGATTGCCACATCTAGATTCGTGTCATCATCAGCTGCAGTCCGCAGCAGCCCAAGCAGAACAACAACCAACAAGCGAGTTGCTGCCTGCAGGTCTACCCAAAACTTCTGGACACGTTCCTGCTGGCTTTTTACGGCAGCCTTATACCAGTGGCTTACACACAGACCTACTGGTTGCTGCAGTGGATCACTGTTTTCCATCACGGCGCGGTGGCCTGTTTCATGTGGGTGAGTACCTGCAGGAAAGCACAGTAGTCAGCTGGCACGGCCCCTGAAGTAGTGTTTCACCAGGGCAAAGCTTTGCTGCTATTCTGCTTCATAACACAGACCACACTGGGGTTCCAAAAGGCAACGGCAGATACATAGATCAGCAAGTGTATTGCAACACCAGCACAGCCAGGTTACTCTACTGTTGTCTCAGTCTCCATGGCCAACATTCCTGCATGCTGCCCCCTGCATGCTGCTTGCAGCTGTCCATCGTGCTTCCTTGCTGGGATAATTTCGTGCTGGAGGGTTTCGCTGACCGCTTGCCACATGCCGCCTGCAGCTTGAGCAGCACACAGACAGCAGCTCTTCATGCAGCTCAGGGGTGGGCAGGCGCACTCACTATCATGGCGCTAGCTGCTTTGGTAAGCCCGGAAATGGACCAGCTGTAGCTCCTGATGCGCATCAAAGTGTGGCAGTATTTTTAGAGGCCGCCGCAGCTGGCAGCTGCAATGTACAAAAGCAGGCGCACTGGCAGCTGGCACCTGCAATGTACAAATGCGGGCGCACCAGCAGTTAATTGGGTTCAATGGGGTTTTGAGCTTCCTATAGGAAACGCAAGTGCAGTTGCTTGCCAGGGACATATGCAAGTCTCTCTCTCCACTTGTCGTCACAAGTGAACAAGACTTTTGCCAACACTCCTGCCTTCATGCCATAAGGCAGCCAGGGTTATATTGCTGGCTGTGTTTTAGACCTGCACACTACCAAAGCAGCAGAAAAGGAGCGGTAGGTAAGAACTGTTTTCACTAGTCGATATCAAATATTCTTAATCAAAGAATATGTTATCCACTGCTGCCTCCCTGCCCACAGGCCCCAGCGCTGTCCCACCGCATGCATGCAGCAGACCCCGTCTACATCATCTGCGACTATGTTCTGGGCCTGGTACCGCTAGTCGCTGCCGCCGGGCTGCATCTTTGGTGCAAGAGTAGAGCCCTGCAGGTAGCGCAAGAGCAGTGCGTTCAAGGCGTGAACTTCAGTCCAGCGAGATCAGCAAGGCAGTCGTCCCTCCAAGGCCATCAGTCCAGCAGCGGCTCTGACCTGGAGTCAGCCAGCAGTAGCAACAGCACTAACAGTTACAATGAAAAAATCTACACACCTGACGTGGAAGTGGGACAGAGAGACACTGGGAGTCGGCAGAAAGAGCGTGACAGCAAGGTCAAGAAACTTTTGGCCTCCTGGAGGGCTCAATTTGGTGGGCATACTGACAACTGATTGGCATCTATCCATGGTGGCTGGAGACCTGAGACTGTGCAGTGTTATCTTGGATGGTTGAATCATTGGTCACACCCGATGAAAGGTTCACACTGCAAGCGCATGGAACTCAAGCTTTCTGGGTCACAATTGCATGTTGGTGTGTTGCAGAAGGCTGCTGGACGTCACGGTTTCTCGCTCTGCATTGCCATGCTTCACCTGTGCTCACTCAAGCCCCACTTGATCACAAAAACCACGGTTTGGGAGTGGATGTCCGGCTCCTGAGTGGATTAAACTCTATATTAGCAGTTTGCTCAGAGATCGTATTGTACCATAAACCCTGGCATTGTGTGGTCAATGGCTTACTTTGCATGTATGAGAACCCAATACAGCTCTATGGCTCAGTACTTGAAACCCAATAGTATGCTTTTGCTTGGAACCCGCCCTAAAACTGTTCAGTTCTGGTTTTGGAATGGGAGGGGGTACTTCGTCTGTGCCCATGCCCCAGTGTTTGTTAAAATACACCAGGTGGATTACTCACTGAGCTGCGGGTGATGTCGACTGTGTTGCTCTCTATCTTCTCCACTTTATTTGCCTAGGCTTGGTGCTACATTGCTGCTGGGCCTGAGTGTGTGTGTGCAGATACTGCAACCAAGATAGTTGCCAACCACTATTACAGGGGGTCATTGAACAGCAACCATCTAGAAACCCAATTATGATGAGCTTTACCTGGTCACCCAGAGCAGTAGATATTGGTGTGCATGCAGACCGACTGTTGGGCATCTTGCCCACATAGTTGTAATACCTGTATTGGCCCATCTATGCCGAGAGAGGTCCAGGGAACCAAGGGGTACTTTAGTTGTGGCAGGAAACAGTCACAACGCCTGTCGGAGTGTTGTCGCAGAAAACAGATCTTGGGCATCTCGTACCTTGCCTACCAACCTGCAGCTTTTGAAGGCGCTTGCATGTTTGCTCCAGGGCTGCCCAACTAGGCTAGTCTGGTAGTTTACATTGGCTACAGTCGTAGCCGTTGTCTCATCAACCTTATGGCATGGGTGGTGAACAGCGATGTTTTGGAAGGTGTCTTTGAGGTGGTGTGTATTGGTGCTGTTATTGTGGTATAAATGAATTCAATGTGGTATTTGCCAACTCCGCCAGGACAGACCGTTGGGTTCCAGTTGACTTGCTGTATACAGCATACACTACGGTAGAGGAAATTGAGCCATGCAGCAAGTTGAAATGCAATGGCACATCAGCTAACAGCATGTATGTTGCAAGAGCTCAGCAACAGTGTTGCCTGATTCTGAGTGTCGCCCACGCTTGTGACATAGGTTCAGGCTGACGGTGTTTTTGACTGTTGAACAGGTAGATAAAAGCGGCAGTGGCCAGCAGTGGTCTGCACATATGCATGGGAAACTCAACCTACTTCAGAATAAGCCAGAAATGTTTGCAGGTTGCATCATCATGGCGGCCATAGTATACTATGCACTTAGTACTGTCTGATAACAAGCTCACAGCATGCATTGATATCCCTGTGGCAATGTATGGAGCTGTTGCTGCGAATCCTCCATTGTGGAGGTGGTGGTGTACAGTTGCTTTGGTTCTGCTCTCAGGAGTGGCTGTCATGCAGGGCTTGGGCTGGCCAGCCCTGATCGGGGTATGTAGCCTACTGTGTTTTAACTCAGTCTGCTGCACTAGCTGTGGCTTGTGCGGCAGAATGAGTCATGAACAGTAAGCTACACTACATGTCTATTTCTGTTACAGTCAAGTTGCTATCAGACAGTAGTTCAGTACTCTGTTGTTTGCAAGCGCTTGCAAGTGTGTCTGTATGGTTCTCAAGAATCCTCCGACCAATAGATTGAAACATCATCAATAGGCCAACTTTCGGGGGGGGGGGCGCAGTGAATACCCGGCCACAATATTGGTTTTGGATCACAGCGCGATGTGGAGTACGGACTGATGGTAGACTGCAGGGG
>JABEVS010000550.1:0-37588 GCA_018290735.1 Coelastrella sp. MACC-549 | reverse complement strand
GGAAGGGGGGGATCAATCAATACCACAGTCATCCGATTTCCAGATGAAGCAAGCACAGCCACAGCTCAAAGACAAAGAGACTCTCACGCACGGTGCCAACTTGGAATCAGCAGGGAAGACTGACTTTTAGAGTCTTTGAAGTCAAATTTCACACAGAGACAACCCACTTGCTCTGTACCTGGAGTACAAACTTGCCAGAGTACTGAAATGTACACTTAATGGTATGCGCTGGACTGGAGGTATGTGACGAGGGCGTGCATGCAATGGCACCCATGGGTGACTGGCCAGTCAAGGAAAGATATACAAGGAGACAAAGACTGGGTGCCACCCTATCAAACACCAGAACAGATGCAAAGCCCCATTAGTACTACAGTGGCTCGCTGGTTAAGGTCTGAGTTGGGTGCCAGTACTCCACCTTGTATCGCAACATATCTAAGATGCATTAGCATATCATTAGTATGGTAATTTTCATATAAAGCATTGGAGGCTCCATATCCCTTTTGAGGTCTTGCATCTATTGCCCCATGCTACTCCATTTGGCATCCGGCTGTATGGAAGAAACACATGACAAGATATGCCATATTGAAGGATTTTCCTGTACGTAGTGCAAGCACAGCCAGACTAGCTGAGTCAGGCACCTTGGAGACTTCTTGGAGTGGACTAGATAACAACAGCAGCAGCAGTGTCACAACAGCAACAGCAGTGACGCCATTTCAGCAACAGCCATGCCGCGGCATACCAACAACAGCAACAGCAGTGCCACCACAACAGCAACAGCAGTCACTGCCAGTGGAATACCGACAACAGCAACATTGCTTTCAACAACAAAAGAAGTGCCCCCATACCAAAAGCAGTAGTGGCACCCTAACAGCAATTGCAGTGCCGCATATGCTGCACAACAACAGTAGCAGTGCCGGGCCGTATTGACTTCAGTCAGAAACCAGCATTTGCTTTTATGGAACTATGCTTTCTTTGTCAGATTTCGATCAGCAAGAAAATATCGTAAAACACTGTGCCCTTTGTCAACAGAGTTGGGATTTATCAACTGACATCATCATCATCAGCATCACATTTGCAGAATATACTGCGTGCTATGGTACCATTGACCAATAGAACAATTGTTATTAATGCCCCTATCAAACAAACCAGGGTAGCAGAGAGGAGGAGCAGGAGGAGGAGCGTATGAGTAAAGGGCAGCAACATCAACATTTGGGACAATGGTAACAACCATTTTCATACATACATTTCTATGTATCCTTATTTGTAATCGTACAGTAGGGCTTAGAAGGTCAGTATTATTCACCCACAGCAACGCATCAAGCTTCAATGTGATAACATTGTTTTGCACGATGCATCAACCTGTGCTGCTGTATGGGCTCCTGGCTGCATAGTCGCTGCTGTCTACATCATCGATCGTTGCCGGCGCCATGCCAACCACTACAATCCTTTTCGCTGCGTGCTCAACACTTTTGGGATAATAAGGAGGTATGTTATTGAAGTTAGGGTTTTGGATGGCCACTGGCTGCTGGCAGAAATCTCCACTAAATCCTTCCGGGCAATCACAGATGAAAGAGACTCCATTAGGAGTGCATATGCCGTTGTTCTGGCAGGGTTTCAGCTCACAAGGAGGCGGGGACATGTTATTGTTGGTAACAGGGTATATGCCGGTTTCACTGAAGCTACTGCTGGGCAGAAAGTTGCTGTTGCTGCTGCTGATCTCATCGCTGCTGCTGCTGTTGCTGTAGCTGTAGATGCTGCTGTTGTTGGGAGCAATGGCCGTAGGGCTGATAGCTTTTGTTGGTGGCTCTACGTACGTGGCGTAGGTCACAGATGGAGTGTCATCTGCGAGCATGCAAACCAGGAACGTGGTGTTTATCGTTGTTCAAGTTCGCAGCAACACCCTCAATCTGATTTTGCAGCTGCAGTACAACATGCAAGCTCCTTATCGTGTACCGGTATCATGTGGCCATATGCAGCTTCCAAGTGCGTATGGCCGTTTTAAAACAACCAGGGTAACCCTTTACCTGGAACACCAACTGCTGAATCCTGAAGGCGCCTGCCTACAGTAGACGATCGAAGCTGCAACACTGCTGCTGCAACTAGCATCACCAGGCTTCGTTTCATGTGGTACTTGGGCCTGGATGCATCCAGAGGACCTGCTTCATAGCAAATATCTGTTACTGATCAATGAGACGGCTGCCAAGGACCGAGAACACCGTGGGACCAAGTTCATGGTACCGGGCCTGCTTATTATAAATTGCGAAGTCTGATCGCGCCAGCGTACGAGAGTACAATCATAACAGCAGACAAAGTGATTTGCAGGTGTACTTTACCGTCGCTGCAAACAACTCGAGTCAATCTGACGGTCAGACCTGTCCAACTCCAGCGCGGCGTGACACATCTGGCGCTGCAGCTGTCATCCGACAACACGATAAAGCCAGAGTTTCTATTAGTATCTATGATGGTATGCGGCGGTGGTGCCTGATGCAGCTGTACAGCGCTGTTCTGCACGGCAATGATTGCTGCAGCTCCTGGGAGGGCTATAGCTACTACTACTAGGAGGACTACTACAAGATACCTCCAGGGTTTCCACCCGTAAGAAGCCAACTGATAGCTGTTAGGAGACAGCAATAGTAGGTAAGCCTATAGCTAGATCCATCATGCTTATTCAAGTCAACAAGTTCTCAAGCTTCAGGGTTAGCACGGTCCGCTGTTGTTCAGTTGTACTAAGGGCTGGGCCAGAGAGAGTTTACATAGATGCACAGCCTGTCTGAGAACGCTGTAATTGCTGGTTCCATGCACAATCGACGAAAACAAGAGTGTGCTTGTCCACTTGGCAAGCGAGCAACGGCCTCCTTGGGGGTCACACACCCATGATCATGTGCCATCATGATGGCACTGCAGTAGTGGGCAGAATTTCAAACCAACGGTTGGTGCTCTAGGGGGTCGATCTGCCAGGCCAGGACAGGAGGTGCACTTCCCTGAGACTGGGGCAGTCGAGGGGCTGGCTCTGGCAGGAAGTTTCTCGGCCATGACTGGGGATGTTTCGAAGTGCAGGCGGGCTGCCCTAGACTGTAGGCTCTGGCTGCCCCAGTGCTAAATGCTATGGCTGCAAAGTACTGATTATTATTATTGTAGGCTCAGTAATTATTATTATTATTATTATTATTATTATTATTATTATTATTATTATTATTATTATTATTATTATTATTATTATTATTATTGTAGGCTCTGGCTGCGCAGCCCCAGTCTGTGGAGCCCAGAGATGCTGGATAAATATCTGCCAGAAAAACCGAGATGGATCTAGATCTACCTGGATCCCTAGGGTTGACGTGTCTCCCGGAAAGTGCCTGGCAAAGCCGCCAAAATGAACGCACGTATGCAAGAGATGCAAGGGGTATATCAAGGAAAAGGGTGTTGATGAGTTAAGCCTGCCTTCAGCTCGTCAGCCGGGTTGTTGATCAACACGAGTTCTGTTCAGGGTTATTCAGACAAAAGCAACAAACAGATGTCGACCAAACATCTGGCACGGTATTGTGCATCCACAGCACTGCCACTTCTGGCAGACGTGCAAAGCCCCCCCATATGATGTGCACATCCAGAAACAGTCAAAAGAGTAACACCGTGTTACTACATAGTGATTATGTGACTCAAATTGCCCTTGTGCCTTGTCAAAACATGTAACCAGTATGATTGACAGCCAGGGCAGGTACGGCAGGCACAAGCATCACACCAAGTTGGCGCCCCCAACAACGAATGTCAGCGCATTTGCCATAGCAAATCAACCTGCTGCATGTCTCGACACTTTTATATGTATTGTTGGTATCTCTAGCTAGTGACTCTATAGAGTAGAAGTATTAACAGCATACATATGCGAACAACATCCTGCATGCAACAGCTCAACCAATGAAAGCAAGTCTATCAAAAACCACCCTCATGTTGGATATTATAAATCCAAAAGATGCAGACTTGCAAACAGATCTGTTGATCTAGACAGACACTGAGACATAAGTGACCGCCTTCGTGGCCAGGGCCCTGCGCATCATACGCCAAAGTTTGGATCTCAGAGGCTTTTCTCAGAGGGGAGAAACAGCAGATAATCCATCTCCTGAGACCAACAAGACACCTTTGTCACAACTGTATATCAAAACATACACATACTATGTATATTCCTCAGAAATACACATGAAATGGTATTGTGCTATTGATGTCAGCGTCTGTCAAATCCAACTGATGGTGTCTACTGGCAACTTGCAAAATACCACTGCAGCTGTTGATTTTTGCAGCCAAACAGCATAATGCAGGTTACTACTGTTGCCGGCCATGGTGTGGTTACTGTTTAATCTTGTGCCTTGTCCAGACGCATGCCAAAACAATATTCACATCATCATGGCCATCAAATAACAGACGTGCACCTGGACCGATCACACAGCATCATCAGCCGCAGGATTGGGCCCAGAGCTCTGCTGCTGCTGCTGCTGCTGCTGTGGATTTGAGGATCGACTGCTATCAGCTGTTCCAGCAGGTACAGCATCAGGCTGTATGGACAATGCAATCTGCTGCTGCTGCTGCTGCTGCTGATGCCGTCGCCGCCGTTGGCGCTGCTGCTGCAAGCGCACCCGCTGCGGCTGCTGACCATTGACCCCAAACCACAAGCCACTCCTGGGAGCCCCTCTTCCGTCTGCTGCTGCTGCTACTGCTGCTGGAATTGAGGTCGGTCCATTTGCTGCTGCTGCCTGGCCGCTGCTGTTACTGTTGCCTGCAGAATGCTCACCGCCACCGCTGCTGCTGCTGCTGCGTCTGAAGCCGCCAGATGGCATATCATGGTGTACGTAAATTGCTGCTGTGTTATTACTGTCACTGTCACTGTTATTAACTGACTCAGTGTCTTCAGCATCACAGGCTCCATGCCAGAGAGGGGCCCTGCAGTGAAAATGCAATGAGTATACATAGAGCGTGAATATATGAATATATAGATAAATCTATTTGATCAATGTTGAAAGTTTTGACAGCTGAATGCACAAAACTAAAAATAAATATGTCTGGATAAGTCAAATAGAAGTATACTCAAAAAGCAGGGAAATACTATTTATTGTGGCGAAGCAATTTAGTGCATTTGCCATGGCATATTGGACTACTCCATGTCTCTTTTCTATTAATGTCTCTTTTCTATTGATTAAACTTTTCTATTGATTAAACTTGCAGGTCACCAAAGTGCCTTACCTTGGAATATCTTAAACCATATTATCGTATATGTATATCATATCGAATATCTTTTACAGTGCTACATTCTACACATCAATCTCCTATATATTACCTATTATATATGTATAAGTTACCTATTAGCCATAGCAATCCTGCCATCGGCCCCGCACCCCATTTCAGAAGCGGACAGTATATATATTACCATTTGATATGTTCTTTACATTTTGATTCATACATTACCATACCATACATTGTTTTCCCATGTTCACATGCTCACCTGCAGATGGGGCATGTGCCCCGATTAGTCATCCATTGGTCAATGCAGCCCTGGTGGAACTCATGCCCACATGGCAGCTGCCGCACCATTTCATCAGCGACATATTCACACAGACACACAGTACAACTAGGAAGTTCATCATCCTTCAGACTGTGAACTGCACTGTGAACTTCAGGATCTGTGGTACCGCCTGCTGCTGTACTGCTTGACTTGATATCCTTGTGCACGGATACTGCCTCAGCAGCAGCAGCAGCAGTACTTTGAAGTGTACTGCCCGTGACAGCTGGCTGTACTGATGATGCGGACTGCATCACTACCAGCTCCTGCTGCTGCTGCTGCTCCCCAGCAGCAGCAGCAGCAGCACTCTGCTGGGTTAGTAATCCTGACAGTCCAGTCAGCATAGAGCGCAGCGTCGTACTGCCTGCTGGATTTGTCTGTACCGCATTTGGTACTGCCTGATCATGTGCTGTGTTGGCAGCACTGGTAGGCAGTACAGGTTGCTGACCTGAAACTGTTGTTGCCTGATCTGACACCGTTGTAACATCCTGCTGCTGCTGCTGCTGCTGCTGCTGCTGCTGCTGCTGAATAACGTGCTGCTGCCGCTGCTGGAAGTCCTTGGCAGCGTATGGTCTGCAAGGGAATGTCTGATAGATTTCTGGTGGTACACCACGATTGCTCTGCTGCTGCTGCTGCCGCTGCTGAGCCATCAACACCAGTGCAAGTGAGCTGCCACCAGGTGCATTGCTACCGGCTGCTGCTGCTGCTGCTGCCAGCTGCCGCCGTCGCTGCTGCCAGCGCCAGGGGAGGATCCCGTACCTCATGACTAACCGCTTACATAACGTCATGGCCAGGCACAAAATAACAGCTGCGGTAACACCCAGCAGAATGCTCATGTAAGGGTGTAGAAAGGACTGCTGATCTGAGGTGACAAAGAACCCTAGCGTGAATTGGAAAGGCTCTCGGATTACGTAATCGTTGTTGAAGATTGATACGACATAACTGCCACCGGGAGCAAGCTGATTGCCAGGCACCTACAGCAGCAGGAGCAGCAGCAACAGACGCAGCAGCAGCAGAAGCAGGGGTTGGAGGCAAAGCATGACAAGAGCGTATGTCAGTGTGTATAGTGGAAGCATTTTTATACAGCAGAAAACAGCATCACTGCTACAAGACATGCTGGAAATAAAATGTTTTCACACACTATATGAAGATAGTATTGAAACATATGCATACTAATTTTTAATAATAATATATCACAAATACAATTAAGTAATTTATATATAAACAACAACCTTGGGTAAGCATACCCACCAATACATCAAATATGTACATAAACTATATATAGTATATGGAACGTTTTTCAGACACTGAACACGACTGACCTTGAGCGGCAGAGGTGGGTTGCCCTCGGGGATCAACTTTGCATATGGAATCATGCCCTTACGCACAGGAAACGCCAGCTGCCGGTCCCCAATAAGTTGCCTGCTTGAGCAGCAGCAGCAGCAGCAGCAGAAGGAGCAGCAGCAGCGATGACTAGCACTTCAGCGAGCACAAACTTCACACAACCTCAGTTTGCATCATCAAGGAGGCCCAGCAGGCAAAAACAGAAAGAGGCGTGACAACAGCACCCATTTTCACAGGAGTGATCACTGGAGGTATGTGTCCTGCCAATTTATAATGCTATTGGTGGTTGGTTAAAGGAAAAATTGAGGCTGCTTAATTTATGTTAGCAGCAGCAGCGGCGGCAATGACAATAGTGACATCAGCATGATGCTTGCCAGTGCACGACACAGATACAAAACCACCTTGGACATTCATAACACAGCAAACCTGTCATTACACCTCAAAAAAAGAAAAACTCCTTCCACTCACCTTGGGACTGGACCCTGATCAAAACTCATAAAAGCATTTGTGTAGTTACTGGGAGGCGAACTGGGGGTCCCAACGGTCCACTGAATTCCGAGGTTTTGCGTCTGTGGATTAAACCCTTGATCGACTGTCAGCACGTAAAAATACCATTCGCCAGGGTTTAAGGTTTCAGGGCCCAGCTTCTGCTCCCCGTTGCCAACTGTTAGGGTTTGGACTTGGCCTTCACATGTTAAACCGCCATAACCTGGGGAGACAGGGCAGAAAGAGAAAAAAAAGCAGAAGGGAAGACAGGTGCTGTTGCAATTCACGCCAGTTCTACTAGCAGTGAGGCAACTGTTGCTGCTGCTGCTGCTGCTGCATGTTCAATGCACTGTTGCTGTCACTCCTGCTGCCAATGTATGTGAATGCTGCTGCCACTGTTGTTGCCAATGCATGCAGATGCTGCTGCTGCTACTGCTGTTGCCCGTCATACATGCTGCTGCTGTCACTGCTGCTGCCAAAAACTCTCGGCTACTGCTGCTGTTATTCTGCTGCTGCTGCTCACGTGCACACTTGCTACTGCTCTTGCTTATCACAATCCTGCTGCCTCTGCTACTGGTGCTTCTGAGACACACCTCTGCTGCTGCTGCTGCTGCCATCGCCGGCACACCCCTGCTGCTGCTGCTGAAGATGATGATGATGATACCCTTATATCACCAGCTCACAATTAAAAAACCTGCACCGCTGAAACTCCCCCCCAGAAAAACACACACTCATACACACAATTATTATATTATAATTAATATTAGTATGTATTATTCTTATTATTTTCATTCCAGAACCCCTCACCTGAGTCGCATACACACATAAATCCGGCATCTACCGGACTTATATCCTGCATCGGGCCAATCGCCGTCAACACACTCGCCGGGTCCGGCGCTCCAGCAGTCCGACCTCCGGACCCCGAAAGTCCGCCCACCGGCATCGTCACACCCAGCATGCCGTTCCGGAACGGCCACGACGACACTTGCATCGTAATCGGATCGACACACTGTCCGGCGTCCGAGCAGTTGAACGGACATACCATTGCTTGGCGGTTTAGGTCCCGGTACTCGACCTGCAACTCGAGCTTGACCGGCTCGGACAGTCGGCTCGAGTTGGAGTTGTACACGGCGACGTACCATCGTCGTGGCATGCTGTAGATGATGCTGATGCTGTTGCTGTTGCCGCGAATGGCTTGCAGCGGGAGCCGGGTGAAGATGTAGTGCTTGTTGAGCTGGAGGAGGAAGCTCCGGAGGTCTGAGTACTGCACGAGGTCGCTGTTGCCGGACAGGTCATTGTCGCGGGCAAGATCATTGTTCCGGGCGTCGAGGGATGGCTCATTGTGATCCTGTATGTGCGTAACAGAAATAACATGTCATTTTTCGTGTTGGTTCTGTGCATGACATGTTATGTAACAGGAGTTTGAGCAGCAGCATGCAATGTACTATGAAGTATGCCAGCAACTTACAGGCTAATGGGGCTTAGCTAATAAAATAATGTGGCAGCAGCAGCAGCAGCGCTACCAAACATCGCAGCCCCATCAATATACAGATTTTGATACAAGATGCAGCAAAAGCATGATGCTTGATCTGTCTGGATGGGGCTGCGATTTTGTCAGGGCCTGTCAAACTGCAGTTTGGAGAAGAGCTGTTGATGTGCCGACCGCAGAATGCAAAAAAACTACACTTTCTATCTACTCAGTATACTTTCTTTTACTCCTGCTAAAAAAAACTGCCAATCATCAGTGGCAGAAGATGACAGCGTCAGTCAAACAGTCAAAACAGAGGGTGAGACGGTCAACAATATAACAGTAATCAATAAATAAATGATAAAAATAAAAATTATTTGGAATCAGATATGTAAATAATAGATTCAGGCAAAATGAATAAGCACGGAAAGATACAGAAGTCGGAGGTCAAAACACTCACCTCTGTCATAAAAGGCTTCAGGAATATGAGAGGATTCCCGCCAAAACCCTTGTTAGCATCAATTCTAACAGCCGTTAGTGACAACGCCTCATTCCCCAGCAGCCCAGGACCCAGTCCAGCAGCAGCAGCAGCAAATGTGGTGTCACCCATGGTCCCAGAACTAGTTACACCAGCAGGCCTTGCTCCCGGAAGTGTCACTTCCCAGAAGGCCCACTGTCCGGGACCTACGGTGACCACTGTGGGACTTGGGGAGTTGATTTGCAGGGATTGCAGAGGGAGCTGGCAGCCCCAGGAGCCAAACTTGGGCTCACAGTCACAGTAGCTCATACTCTGTATGTTCTGGGCCTGCAGGTGGCAGCAGCAGCAGCAGCAGCAGCAGCAGCAGCAGCAGCAGCAGCAGCAGCAGCAGCAGCAGTAGCAGTAGCAGCAGCAGTATGAACAGTGAGGAAGATGAGAAGGATTTATATGTTAAATCCAATGATCTGATACATTATGTTGAATAACATAATGCTCATGGCTGACTGCTTTAGCAGCGGCTGCAGAGATCGACGTGGAGTAGGAGAAAATCATAGCAAATATCCTTGATAACCGCACATCAATGAGCTGCTGTCCTGGGACCTCAGGATCAATCCTCATACAAAACCAACACAGTATTTTTTTTTATTATTTTCATTGTTTAGTAATACATTCTGCTGATACTGTAACACTATACATAACACAAAACCTACAAATCAAAAAAGAAAAAACAAGACAATGTAATACATCCTTACACTCACCACACTGTCTATCCTGCAGATTCCACGACCGCTGCATTGCTTGCCACCAGGTACTGGAACAGGACATGGCACACCCTCTGTATCATTGCCTGCTGCTGCTGCTGACAGCCCGCTGCCAATGCGGGATGGGACGCTGCTGCTGCTGCTGCCGGGTGGGAGGACACAAGCTGCCCTGATGCCAAAGCCAGGCAGGGGGCTGCCTGGTGGCATGCTGGCGATGGTTATGTACCTGCACATATATAGTATATACATGTTTTATTTATTTTATACATAAGGCGTGCTGGATTTTTTTCCTGTTTATCCACTTTTTTGGTCAGGTGGATTGTAAACAGAGTGTGATTTTGAAATGTTTACGTGTATTTGCCAGATCAGGGGAAAGAAGAACTACTCAGGCTCATGTGTAAATCATCAATGCATCATTCTAGGTTTGGCCTCAGACTGCCTGCTGAGATCTGAAATACAAACACCTATCACTGCTGCCACTGCTGCTACTGCTGCTCCTCCTCCTGCTGCTGCTGCTGCCACAGCTGCTCACCAAGATTTTGAATCCAGGCGCTCCCCCATATCCACCACCACAGCATTCGTCGGAAAGAATATCCGCGACAGCGGCCGACCGTACACGACGGCGTCGTCGTCCTGGAACGTTCCGACGGCGATGTCGCCGGTGTCCGTGTTCCGCAGAGGCGGTGTCACTTTCACATGTCCGTCAGGTCCGACGTTCACCCAGGGCTGCACACCTTTCGCGGCGAGGACGCGGACGTCGTGGATGTGGCCGCTGCTGGTGCTGTCAGAAGACGGCGATGATAAAGACAGATTGCCGCTGCTGCTGCTGCTGCTGCTGTTGCTGGTGAGTTGCCAGAACTCGACCAGGATGTAACTGCAAGGAGATCAGCAGAAGATCGGGTTGAGTTGAGTCAGGGTGAGTTAAGTCAGGGTGAGCTGAGTTCCGAGTTGTGAGTTGAGAACTGAGTTAAGTGTCCTGAGTTGAGTTCTAGTCACAGGCTGAGTACAGGGCTGAGTTATTGATACAGAAAAAAGTACCAAGTGTCGTTGAGGAGAGCTGAGTGCCACCTAGTGCGTGGTGAAGATGCATGATATCCGTCACAGATATAAATATGTTATTTTAAGTTTTTGTCATTTTCTTGAAAGGGCCTAGCCGAATGGATGATTACACATCGTTGCCAAAGATCTCTGGAAAGGACGTGCAAGCATCCATTTGGCTAGGCCCTATCCCTGTTGGACCTTTCCCTCTTGCCCCTTACATTGTACTGCAATATACCAGTTGGCATATAGAACATATACATTGGAGGCTATTGCAGCTTAACAGGCATACCACCCACTCTGCTGCTGCTGCTGTGTTGAGATGACATGCTGCTGCTGCTGCTGCTGCTGCTCACACGGTGGATGCCGGAGTGAGAAAACATATCTGGGAGATTTACACAATCAGGTGCTCCTGCCAGCACTGCTGTTGCCGCCACTGCTGCTGCCACTATGTCCAATGCTGCTGCCACTTCCATTGCTGCCACTGCTGCTGCACATTGGTTTCACCGCTGCTGCTGCTGCTGCTGCTGCGCATTGCTCTTACAACTGCCACTGCTGCTGCTGCTGCTGCTGCTGCTGCTGCTGCTGCGCATTGCTCTTACGATGACTGTTGCTGCTGCTGCTGCCGCTGCTGCTGCGCACTGCTGCTACACATTGCTTTTATCTCTACTGCCGCTGCCGCTGCCACTGTCACTGCTACAGTCACTACTGCTGCACACTGCCACCATGTTCTGCTGTCACTGCTGCTGTAGCACGCCACTACCGCTGCCACTGTCACTGCATTGCTGCTGCTGCTGCTGCTGCTGCCAGTTATCCCAGATTATAACCAACTAGACCGTGAAGGCTCTTCCTGCCATTCTCACCCTTTTTAACACACCCAGCCCATTTCAGATAACCCCCATACATTGTACAATACAAACACCCAGCCCATTTCAGATAACCCCCATACAGTGTACAATACAAACATACAGCACAACAATGCATGCATAGATGATATCAACAAATATGATATTATGTCAATATACATCAAAAAAGAAATATGTTTAATATAACCTACTACTTGGTTACATATTTTTGAGCTTCAGATAACATCTAAACCTGACAGCTACATGCTTCACACATATAATCTTTTCGCATGTATATTTTCAAGATAACACAAGCCCGCTCCGCACCTGTCAGGTGCTGAAGTTGAACAGGCGCTGCCTGCCAGCTCAGCAGCAGAGATTTGATATCCCAGACAACTGCCAGTCGGCAGCGGCTCTCTGTTGTATACAATAGGATTGTCCTCTTTCCATGATTTGGATACTGGCAGGATGCCAAGTTTCCTTATGTTGCTTGTGCAGGTCATGATCGCATCACTGCTGCTGCTGCTGCTGCTGCTGTTATCAAACACGTCAGGAGCCGGGGGCTTGTCTGTTGGAGATGACTGACCTGCAGCAAAAGTTAATAATATAGTTTTTTAGTGAAAAACTTATTTTCAACCTCATATTTCGCCTTATACTTGTACAGTGCAGCAGATATTTTGCATAATATGACCAGTTGCATTTGGTTGGCACAACACATGGAGTGATCTTTCTCTAATTTTGAAATAAATAAATAAATATATCATCATCTTATGCTAGCTTGGGTTGTGTAGCAGCCACCAGCAGCAGTAACCCAGCACCTGTGAATCTATCAACTAGCCAGTTTCTTTTCTGCTTTATCATTGCTGGCAATAATTTTCGTGTTTTTCATTTGTACAACACTATTGCTGGCTGTTTTCATTCATTTTCATTCATGTAATTTAATAGCTGGCAAGGATTTTGATACTTGTATTCTGTTGTGTGGCTATGAGCTGTCTGTAGCTGTAGCTGTGGAAAGATAAACACTTCATGCACACTGCAGATGGACTGAACTACACTGCGGCTGTTGGTTTCAAGTGCCCAGCACCTGCTGTTCTGAACTGACAGCTGCTGTACTGAACTGAAAGCTGCTGTACTGAACTGAAAGCTGCTGTACTGAACTGAAAGCTGCTGTACTGTACTGAAAGCTGCTGTACTGAACTGAATGCTGCTGTACTGAATTGAAAGCTGCTGTTCTGAACTGCAAGCTGCTGTACTGAACTGAGAGCTGCTGTACTGAACTGAAAGCTGCTGTACTGAACTGAAAGCTGCTGTTCTGAACTGGCATCTGTATATGTAGAACTACACATTGGGATGGCTCGGTCAAGGGTAAAAGTACTGCTAAGACATTTGTAAAATGATCAAACTCTTTGCTCAAGATACAGACAATCTCACACTATAAATGTATCAATAATAATAAATGTTTGAATAAGCTTCAAAGCTGCTGGTGTTTCCGTAGAAGGCCGTTTGACTGAGTGTAGTGCACTGACGTGAACGCAAGGGATCGAGAAAGACGCTTTATCAACACATGCAACAGAGTCCAACTCAGATAGCTGGCCTAAGAAGATAGCTGGCCTAAGAAATCGTATTTGCTGCTGCTTCCTGGCACGGCACTTTCAGCAGCAGTAGCAGCAACTGCGCATATATCTTACTTTGTAGCTGCTGCACATGCTGATTTTTGGCTTTTTGGCTTTCAACCACGCCTACTTGAAGCACGACGCTACACATGTTACATGGCGAAGATATATATGCTGCACGCTTTGTATGGCAAGTCTGTGTCAGCAGCAGGTATCAGCCCGGGGGGTGGCTTGGCGAGGTAGGAGCTGCTATGACCTTCGCGTTCCATCGATAATAATACTGAGATACATCTCGATGCAGTTTCCTCTTCCTGCCTCGCTATGAGGTGCACATACCTTGTGCGATGCAAGGCCCTCCACTCGCGATCAGCAGTGCGGCCACCAGGCCACACGTCGTCATCCATCTTATCTGCAATTTCCTTAAATACATACTTGCAGGCACTACATGTGGTTCCTAACCCTGTTGATGATGGCTGGATACCAGCTGCAGCCGTATTATGGCGATAAACACCCAAGAATGCTTCTATGGTGTCATATAAGCTTCATGCTGCAAAACACAGTTCGTTAAACAAGAGCAAGCTCAGAACTACACTCAGGTTGTTTGTCGCGGAAGTGTCAACACAGCGAACAGCAAAATCGGCCTTATACTAAGCATGTAAGTTCCATGGCACATGTTCAGCTCAGCGGGTCACCGCTGCGGCAGGTGCCAGCACCTGCAAGACCGAACAGGCACCTCGAGTAAGTAACACAGACTTGGCTTTCAGCGTCCCGAAACATGAATGTCAGCTGTATTTACAGAGGTTTGAACTCCAATGAGTGCTATCTGCGGGACGTAAGGTGTCTACGAGAAACTGGGTTTGGTTGTCGGTTGACGCGCCAAGTCGTCCGGCCTCTGACCAGGCATCTCTGCGGTACGCATCGACTGAGCAACCTTTCAATATCTCAATGAGCGATCACGGCATCCGGCTGCACAGAAGAGACAGCCGCGAAGAACAGCAGTAGTGGATTGATGGACTGGATGATTTAGTCCGATGTTGAAGCACAAACATGCTGCTGCTACTGGCAACTTGCCATGGCATAAGTGCGACAATGGTGTTATGAACTGGATCATTCTGAAGTACCTGGGTGCGGTGCTGCTGCTGCTGCCGCTGCTGCCACCAGGCAGCCAGGCTGGCTATCACTGATGGGTAACCCTTCATGCCAGCCTGGCGCCGTGCCGAGGCAGAGTCATACAGCAAATCATAGTATACAGTGTGCGTGACTCACTGACCGTTTGCTACACTGGTATCCCAGTGCATGGGTCTATGCCCACAGGGCAGCATGCTGGTTGATATCCAGTGGCTTGTCTTCCTCAGTAAGACATCAACGGTTGATGAGAGTGACCTGATCAGCGGTCTCCACTGCTGCTATTACTATTTCTGCTGCCTGCTGCTGCTGCTGCTGCTGCTGCTGCTGCTGCTGGCATATCTGCAAGCATATCTCCCTGCATCCGCTGCTGCTGCACTGAGGCACTGACTACCAGAGGCCGCCTGCTGCTGCTGCTGCTGTGGGGTTCAGCAACAGTGAGAGGCTCAGCCGCTGCTCTCTGCTGCAGGCTCAGGTTGATCTGGCCACTGCTAGGTGGTGCTTCTGGCTGCAGCTGTGTAGCTGAGAGGACTGCTAGGACTGCTGCTGCATCCCTGACAAAAAATCATTATTCTGATAGACCAAAAACAACACACACATTTGCACGCAGTATGCTGGTGGAGGAATACAGCTTGCCTGTATGCAGTGCCCCTGATGAGGCCACCTGCTTTGTCGCTGTTCCTGTTGCTGAGCTGTGCACGATACTGCCATATCATGCAGCCGCTGTGCTGGTCCCAGCAGGTAGACAGCCATTAAAACCATTTAGTTTTGATAGGAGATTACTTACTCATATATTTTCCCAGAAGATCTTAGTTCCTGATTCATTGTGCATGCTTTCGAGCTTCTATGCTTATAAGCGCTCTCCTCTTGCTGATAGTGTGGTGCCGAAGGATTCAGGAGGTATACAGCATGCTTATATACTACCCAGCGCATGTCAGCGCATTTGCCATAGCATTTCAACTTGCTGCATGGCTCAATTCCTTCTACTGGTAGTTGAGCTAGTTGGCAATCATGCTGCAAACGCCAAATCCTAGTACAGGCAGAAGTTGACGTATACATACGTTCAAACCAAGACGTGCGCATGCTTTAAGCTGATACCTTGCTGTATCAGAGGCTTCAAGCATGAGCAGACATCTACTGCTGAATTTCGGGTTGACGCAGAGCCATGCACAGTCCAGGCGACCACGATAGGTGCAAGAGTTGTTGTACAACTGCATCAAGTTTAATTAGCATACAACGCAAGGGGCGGAATAAGTAGGCGGTGGCGGATTTACGGAACAACCCAAGACTACTGTTGATGAGACGCAGGAGGACATGATGACGCTGTGATGAATTACTGAGCATATATCCAAGCTAGTTCTGTGGCACTGGTCGCCAGTAACATTGCGGTGACAAAATTTGGGTTTGAGGCTTGAGCTGAGCACTGTCTGTCCAGCTCAGGTAGCAACCTCCTCAACTGCAGACGCATAACATCAGGTATTAGGTGTTAAAATATGTGCGTTGGCGTTCGCAGACGAGGCTGAGAGCTTACACCGCAGCATCATCAGGCACTACTTACGCCAGGTGGCAGCAGTCCCTTTTCGTACATCACATTGAGGCACGTGTTGTTGCTGATGTTTGCTGTTTGGTGTTTCTTCATGTTCTCGAACGGCAGCCATTGAACGAGGCAAATCTAGTCTATTCTGATACAACCCACAGCAAGCTTCCACGCAGTGTGGACAATCCCCACAGCAGCAGCACCAATAACCCCACAACAATAGTCGCTACACATCTTTACGCACGTATCCGAGCTGCCGTACGCGAGAACGGGGGTTTGAGCGGCTTGCTGGGCTTCTGAGCAACAGCTGCTGTACCACAACCACACCATTGTTTGAACATCTTCAGTCGTGCACCAGGCTTCTGCGACATAGCTTTTAGCACCTAACATCAGCTTAACTGTTAGTCAACGCGTCCAAGATGTCAATGGCCAAGCTTATGCCCAGTTGGCAGCCCAGTAAGCTTAGGATGGTATCTACACACAGAGCTACTCAGGCAGCAGGCTCCAGGACAGCAGTAGTCGCCAGAAACGTCAGCAAAGACAGCAGCAGCAGCAGTGGTACTAACAGCAGTGAAGCAGCTGCCCAGATCTCAGTTGCTGAATCAAATCCACCACCACCAGCAGCAGCACCATCAGCGACAGGAGGCAAAGATGCAATATTGGCTCGTATTGCGCAGGCCAAGGCATACAAGCAACCTGCCGCTGACAGCAGCAGCAGCAGCAGTAGCACCGCAGCAGACCCCAGCAGCAGCAGCAGCAGCAGCAGCAGTGGGGCTGAGGCACTGACTGCTGAGCAGCAGGAGGCCATGAGACAGCAGTACATCCAGCAGCTACAGCAGCAGCAGCAGCAATTGGCAGCAGACAGCAGCAGCTACAGCAGCTACCTCCAAAACACTACGGCGCAGCAGGAAAACCGCTCTGGCCAGGGATCGAACCCGGGACCTAATTCTTTGGAAAAGCTGCAGGAAGAGGATCCTGGGAATGGACCTAGGAGAGCTCCAGCTAGAGAAGATTTTTACACGAATAACATCCCATCAGTGACAGATCTGATGAAATCGGCCCCCAAGAGAGCAGGTAGGCCAAAATCACAAATAGTTTGTAGGCCCGATCATCAGGGTTTAATATTCCGCAGCCCCGCAGTCTGTGGTCATTAAACGGCCAGGGAACTGGCCCGGCATGTGTCTGAAAATGACCAGATGACGACCATCTAGCACAGCTTGCTACACTGGGTGTTTTACGGTTGAGCTGACTGCCTTTGCAAGGCTCGTTGTGGTATAAATTGCCAATATTATCAAAACACACTGCTGCTGCTGCTGCTGCTGCTGCTGCTGCTGCTGCTGCTGCTGCTGCTGCTGCTGCTGCTGCTGCTGCTGCTGCTGCTGCTGCTGCTGCTGCTGCTATCATCAGGTACTGGTAGTGCTGACGAGGCTGCTGACTTCCTCAGAGGGGTGCTGGAGTCAACAGCAGGTGAGAGATAATCTGACAGCAGCAGCAGCACCAGCAGCAACAACAACAACAACAGCAGCAGCAGCAGCAGCAGCAGCAGCAGCAGCAGCAGCAGCAGCAGCAGCAGCAGCAGCAGCAACAGCAGCAACAGCAGCAGCAACTACAAGGGTCTTCTCCCATTAGATGGTCCCTCAACAAATAATCAGTTGCCAGCCACAACAGCAGCAGCAGCAGCAGCAGCAGTAGGGACGTAGGTGATGACAATGAATAGTTAGAAGGTGTTGACCAAGGCAGCAGCAACAGCAGCAGCAGCAACAGCGGCGGCGGTCAAAAGCAGCAGCAACCACAGCCTCAGAAACACGCCACATGCTGACCCTTCAAGGCACCACCACTGTACATCATTTTGATCAACAAACCACTGTTAATTATCCTTGCTACAATGGCATAATATTTTCAATCTTGCCATGTCATAATGTGTCATTCTCATTGAGACATGTTACCATGTTACTTTGTTATGTTATGTAACAATCTGCACCCCTCCAGATCCTCAACTAGCGGACATGCGGCCCGAACAAGTCACCTTGGCCAAGGAAGCAGCAGCGCGACAACGCGGGGCGGACATCATCACAGCATTCCCGGAAGACTTTCAGGCTGCTGCTGCCCCAGATGCTGCTGCTGCTGCTAGCAGCAGTGCTGCTGCCACTGCTGCTGCTGGCAGCGGTGGTGATGGGGTTGCTCAGGAGCAGGATGAGAAGTGAGTTGCAGTGATAGGGGCTTCAAATGACTCAGTGATCAGAAATGTAGGATAAAACCAGGATATAACCAATCCGAATGCAAAAAAGATTTCCTCTTGAGCCATGGCTTGAATCCTGATTAAATATAGATCTTGCACATGCAAGGGGTCCCACCATCTTTTACAACGAACAGAGCAATAATGCCTAACAACAAACAATGCATGGTGGATGGTCTTCTGTCAGGCATCTGCACTGCGCTCGATCATCAGAGACTTTATGTTGTTGCAGTTCTGCTGCTGCAATGCTACTTGCCAGTTTTATTTGGCAGCTTTCAACAAAATGTTGTAAGTAGACCTACAGCCGACTGCTGCCGTTGCTACTGCTGCCGACTGCTGCTGCTGCTGCTGATGATGATGATGATGATGATGATGATGATGATGATGATGATGATGATGATGATGATGATGTTGATGATGTATCAATTATTTATCAATCTAACACATTGTCAGGTACAAACCCAAAGTAACAACCTGGGGTGTGTTTCCTCGTCCCTCAAACATTTCAGAAGCGTACGGTGGTGGCAGAAATATCCGGCCAGGGCAGGCACTGGAGACAGCAGAGCAAAAAGCAAAAAGAGAGGTGCGCAGGAATTGAACCTGTGCCCTTTGTTACATGTTTGTGGGGCTGGCTGGCCTTGGAGAGTTGGATGGTGATAAGAAAGCTTGCCATCACGATTTCTGATGACAAAATTTTCACAGCCCCACACCATCAGCTGCACGCACACCGCCTCGCTGCTGAGCTTCGCAGACCCTGTGCGTGCCGGGAGTTTTGAAATTGACAACCCCATTATATTCACACTGTCAATAATAATCAACATAATCAACTATTTGCTGCACTTGGACTTTAAAACCATTTGGATGGATGCTGGTGGTGATTTGAAGGGCACCTGCCTGGCATGTAGCACAAAGCATTATGAGAGTATTCTGTGACATTTTATGATTTTAATATAATAAGTAAAGTAATAAGTAATGTAATAAATATCGTAATTGTAATAAATATTTTAATGAATAATGTTGAAAAACTCTCAAGTCCAAGTCTCATCATGTTATAGTAACAAGGATGATGTCCAATCGTAAAGACTTGAATCGTGTTGTTGCTGGAATGACATTAGCTAGACACCGTCCGCCGCCGCCGCCGCTGCTGCTGCTGCTGCTGCTGCTGTAGGCTGAGTACGCTGCTGCTTTGCTCATGTACAAGAAAGCCACCCACACTGACAGCCTATCCGAGGGTGAACTGGCGGCAGCACAAGCTCGTTATAACAGTGGAATGACACTTTTCAAACGAGGAGATATACAAGGAGCACTGGTGGTCTTTGATGAGGTACAAAAGGTTTTCTCCGTAATTATTTTTTTCAAGCTTTTTCTCCAGTTTCATCTCTTTTCATGGCCGGTTTCATCGCCCCATCGGCACCCCTAGCACCCCCATTCCTTCCTTTAGCCCTTCTGATTAGTCATTTTATGGCTTTTGTGTGGAACCCAAAAAAAGGGTGACACTTACAGGGGTATACCTTTGAGGTAAGTGGTAGTAATGGTTGGCTGAGCCACCATGATCCACAGTCCCAAGGCCTGCTGTTTAAACTGAGTTGATGTGCAACTAGTTCTACTCCCAGTGCTGCTGGCTACCAGAAGAATTGAAACCACATGTAAAAATTAGGTTAAATTAAATTAATAATATTATATATATGTATATTGTTAGTAAATCTTGTTTTGAAAATGGTAATGTATGTATTGATCAGGTGCGTGAGAAGGTTCCCCTGAAGAGCAAGCTGGGAGGTTTGTCCACTCTGCAGGCAGCAGTCTGTTATGACACACTTGGACAAGGAAGAAAAGCAGAAGCTCTGTACAAACGGTGAGGATCAGTGCAGCAGCAGCAGCAGCAGCAGCAGCAGCAGCAGCAGCACCAGCAGCAGCAGCACTGGCAGCAGCACCAGCAGCAGGTCACAGGGACGGCACTGATACCATGCTAGCATGATATAAATGACCTACAAAATGTGTGCAAGATGAAAAGAATTTAGCTGATCACTAACATGAAATAACATATCAAATGAAACTTATAACATACAAGTAACATTTGCAAGATGAAAGGGTGTATGCAAGCAGATGCTTCTGGCTCAAACTGCTGCACACATCAATAACATACATAACAAACATGTGACATGTTATTCTGCATATTTGTGACATGTTATTCTGCAGCATCCGTGGCCATCCAACTTCTGAAGTGTCCCGGAAGGCCAAGCAGTTGGTGTTTGGGTTTCAAGCTATGACATTCCTGAAGACCGAGGGGCTGAGCTATGCAGTGAAAAAAGAAGACTACCTCAAGTATTTCAGGTACAGCTTTTTTTCATTTCTAGTACTTGTACTTTTGAACTTCTTGATCTTGTTTGATTTGTTCCCAATTGTTTGCAGGGCTTGCATTTATTGCAGGGGAAAATCATGGGGGGCACGGTTATGTAGTATATCAAGAAAAATACTAAATTTAATGCCGGATGCGGTGGCAGTGTCACATCTGCAACTTGTTTGACCTCTGCCAAAAGTTTTGCTGCTGCTGCTGCTGCTGCTGCTGCTGCTGCTGCTGCTGCTGCTGCTGCTGCTAGACGCGCTGCTGACCGCAACAGGTACTACGTAGCCAGTGAGGAAGAGAGAGCAGCTGATCAAGCAGAAGCTAGAAGAGCAGCAGCAACAGCAGCAGCAGTAGTTCTGGGACCTGTAGTGATCCTAGGAGCATTGGTGGCTGGCACAAAGCTTGGATGAGTGTATATATGTATTACGTATATGGAAGTATCCCATCAGCCATAGCGATCCTGCCAACTGCTTTGATGAGTAGCTGACTCTAATGGCAGCATCACTGGCCGGGCCTGTAGGGTAATGGCATGGTTGCTGTTGATCTCATCATGCTTCATGTTGGGTGTCAGGTACAGCAGCATTGTGTGGTGCCATGCCACAGTCATGGGTTGTCGTGTGTGTATGCCGTTCATTTTGCCAAAGGGTGGTGTTCTTGGATGTGGTATCATCTGTGTTGCATTTTGCCAAAGGGTAGTGTTCACCACTTGCTGCTCATCTTGTTGTATGGCCTCTGACACTGTCAGCGGCTGGTGTGTCTCGTGTTGGAGTCGGTCATCCCCACTGAGTGGGGTTTGTGTCTTGAAAGCACCTTCTAGAAGGGAGATCTCCCTGCCGGGTGTCCAAATTTCGTTGTGCCAGTGTGGCTGAGCCACCAAGTACGTACTTCTCCCAAGGGCTTTGCGGCCGGAAAGGGTAACATTGCTTCCTGCCTCAGCCATATGGATGCATCCTAGGGCCGGGGCCCACAATTGGCCTCTGAGTAGCGGCTACTAGCCGCTACAAGTAGCTACGGGACTGAGTCCTGGCTCTGTAGAGATCAATTGGGTCATGATGATCAAAAATCAGCCTGGTATATCAAAATAGTGATATCACTCAATCGTCCTCACATGCTCAGCAATACTACTTGTAATGTAATTACATAATTGTCGTTCACACTTCAGCCAATTTGCCAGCTCATCCATGTTGCATAGGCTCCATCTGTTTCGCATGTTTTCTACCAAGAAGATTTGATTACACACAAAAAAAAACACATGTCTGGACTCTATCATATAATTATCTGATTCGGATCGGGCGCGAGGCCGATGGCAGTAAATGCTATGGCTGATGGAATCAATTATTATTATTATTATTTAATTCAAACACAAACTCATCCCAAGCACCATCACTTTTCATACTTTGCATAATCCAGAATTTTGCGCCTTCTTTGGGATAAAACCCGGTTGGCAATCAACCTGACCTAAACAGTTCCAAATACCATATACTATGTGAAATAATAATTTTATACTGTAATCTATACATGAATACACTTGAAACATGAACAGATCAAGTTAGCGCTCCGCCTGCACCCACAAGCGATAAAACCCAAACCCCTCCCTGACTATTGGCGGCCAATAGCACATCACTCTCCTTGTGCCAACTCACAGCACTCACAAACGGACTCTTGCTGCTGCTGCTGCTGGCAGCAGTGCCAACAGACATCATCGGCTGACTGCCAGCAGCAGCAGCAGCTGCTGCTGCTGCTGCCGCACCGCTGCCATCTGGCGTCGTCAGCATATACTTCAAACTTGGCGTATGAAAGCTCTGATGATAAACAAACACCTCATTGGTTTCAGATCCACATGCAACATATGGTCCATGAGTACTCAATCCTACAAAGTGTTTTGAGTTGCTGTGGCCCCTAAAAACCTGGGTGCATTGCCAACCACCCTGCTGCTGCTGCTGCTGCTCGCCGCTGCTGCTGCTGCTGCCACCGGACATCTTCGGACCACCACCACCATCCGGACGTCCACGACTACTTGCAATCCCCCCTCCCGACGCCGCTGCCGCTGCTGCTCCGGTAGCGCTGCTGCCCTTTGCTGCCGCCGACCACCACATTCGGAGCGTGCTGTCCGTCGACGCTGTCACCAGCTGGTCCGCTCCCACCCAGCGAACGTATGACACAGCTTTCCGGTGGCCCTTCAACGCGGCTAACGGACCTTTGGGATTTCGAAGGTCGAAGAGGTGTACCTGGTGACCGGCGCTCCCCACTGCCAACAAGTGGGGAAGCATCGGATTAAATTCCAAGCTGCAGACGTTGACTTTAACTGTGAAGGTCAGGCGGGGGACTGGGGGCTCACGGAGGCCCCACACCTGCAGCAGCAGCAGCAGCAGCAGCAGCGGTGGTGAATGTCACTACATCTGTGATTCAAGGGAGCAACAATGGAAGATTAGGAAAAAATAATGACAGCAGCAGCAGCAGCAGTAGTGAATGCCACACACACGTGACCCATCATAACTTGCAGCAGCAGCAGCAGCAGCAGGGACTGCAACAGTAGCGTGGCAAAGAAAAGCAACAACACTCCTTAATCAAAGAACTACCATCAGTGGAGAAGCGCTTTGACTGCCACCCAACACTATCAGAGCAGCTGCAGTGAGGCTAAAAATCTCACCAGCGACCCATCATCAACTTGACCCTAACTCGCATTACACGAATTACACAAATTACACGAATTACCCAGATTACACAAATTACATAACCCTTACCTTGACAAGGCCATCATCGCTGCCAGTTGCAAATTGATCTTGCATCACTGGACAGCAATCAACCGCCCAGATCCGACGATCGTGAGCTGGCCACTGCCTCACAATCTTCCCGCCATTCAGGTCCCACAGATGCACTAAACCCTCGTAGTCCGAGCTCAGCAGGTAGTGCTGAACCACAGGGTTGAAGGAGGTGCAGCTGATCTTGGATCTCGTTGGAAGATCTAACAGCGGGGAAAAAGGACTCCTGCTGCCGGCAGCAGCAGCAGCATTGCTGCCAGGCCGAATGATGCTGCTGCTGCTGCCAGCTGCTGCTGCTGGGGGTTTGGAGGAGCGTCCTCCAAGATCCTGCTGCTGCTGCTGCTCCTGCTGATCGTCGTCTGCTGCTGCTGCTGCTGCTGCCATGATTGCATTGAAGTCGTAGATACAGATCCTCTGCTGGACCCCAGCAGTCGCAAACAGCTGCCCCATGCAATCAAACTCCATGGTGGACAGTATATTGCAGCTGCTGCTGCTGCTGCCAACCCTGCTGCTGCCGCCGCTGCTGCTGCTGCTGGTGAGGGGTGGTAGGTAGGCGACATGCCTCAAGCTTTTATTGTTTGTAGCAGCAGCAAGCACATCAGAAAAATCGGCCAAAGCATTGTCAGGAACATTCTTTCCTGCGGCATGGCGCAAACCCCCTACATCTGCTGCCACACCCTGTTGCTGCTCCTGCTGCTGCTGGGCCCCTCCGGCAGCAGCAGCAGCGGCGGTGTTCTGGTCTTGACTCAATCCTGCTCCTAACCCTCCTGGTAAAACCCCATTTGCAGCAGGTGGTGCAAAACCCTGCTGATGATCATGATGGTGATCACGCAGATCATCACCAAACCCTGCTGCTGCTGCTGGTCCCGTGTTGTTGTTGTTATTGACAGATCCAGGTCGTTTCACCCGTGACGTCATATACGCCTGCTGCAGCTCATCAAACTGCTGCAGGATCTTTCGCTTCTTGTCAGCATTGAGCTCATTGCTGCTGCCACCAGCAGCAGCAGCAGCAGCAACGGCAGCAGCAGCAGGATCAGCTGGTGGACCATGGCTGATCCCAGCTGGAGCCCTAAACCCAATTTCACGCTGCTGCTGCTGCTGCTGCTGCTGCTGCTGAAGAGCAGGAGGCGGAGGAGTTGCTGCTGCTGGTACAGGAGTAAAACCCAGCCTGGCCCCTGCTAAACCGCCACCGGCACCATATGGCCTAAACCCTCCAACCACCTGCTGCTGCGCTTGCCTAGGTGGCGGCTGCTGCTGCTGCTGCTGCTGCTGCTGCTGCTGTTGGGGTGTGAATGGCCTAAACCCCTGAGTCCTCACAGGTTGAAACCCCACAGCACGCTGCTGCTGCTGCTGCTGCATTGGCATAGCCTGTTCCTGCTGTACGTGAGAAGCCTCTGGCTGCTGCTGCTGCTGCTGCTGTGTTGGGACAACAGATGCCAGTTTGCGGAAAGCTGATCCAGGACCACCTATTGCTGGGCCCTGCTGCTGCTGCTGGTCCTGTTCAGTGCCGTTCTGGTTTACTGGCAGCACAGCATCCTCACCACCACTGCCAGCAGCAGCAGCAGCAGCATCATGTGGACCACCGTTTGCCGTTGCTGCTGTCTTGCCGCAATCTGTTGCTAATCTGCCTTGAGCAGCAGCTGTTGCTGACGTTTTGGGCGCTGCTGCTGCTCCTGCTGCTGCTGGCACAGCCGTTTGCTGCTGCTGCTGCTGCTGCTGCTGCTCGCGTATGGCTTTATCCAGGTCCTGCTGCAGAACTTCCAGCTGCTGCTCCAGCTCTGACAGTCGGCCTTGCTGCTTCGCCCTACATTGAGGCACATACACATAACAGTCAGATCTCATGTTGTCTAAAATGACAGAGCACAGTGTGGTTTGCATCAAAGTGTGGTCCCTTGGTGTATAAAGGGTTTTGTTAGTGTGTGCATGAGTATCTGCAGCAGCAAGCATTGTTTCCTGTTTGAATATATATATTCATGGTTATTCCCAGTACCTAATTATTCCCACTACCTCTAGTTACACAGTAATGGCCATTATACAAGTGTAATCGGCATAATAAAACCGTTAACACTGCTACTGAGGTTTTGGAACCAGGACCCCCCAAGCCCTACCCCACTTACTTTGCATGCTGCAGGAACAACAGCAGCAACTGCAGCCTGTTGCTGCTCTCATGTGTGACCACCTTTTGTCGTCTGTCCTGCAGGAGTTGAATTGCGGTATCCAACTCCTGAAGTCCGATATTTGAATGCGTGACGGCGAGGTCTTGTTGAACGTGCTGCAGCAGGGCTGTTTTGAGGCTTGGGCGGTTGTTGGCCACTTGTTTGATCAGCTGCAGTGCAGGACAGCAGACAGTAAGATGGTTTGGACTGCTGAATGGGAGGAGGGCGACTTCTGTTTTGCAAGAGGAAGCAAAAGCATACACATCAGCGGCGGCGTTGGGCGCGGGGGAGGGGGGGGATGCAAAGGGCCAGTGTCTGCTGCCAGCCCTGTGTGTCACATGCTCAGTGGACATGAAGCATGTTGTTTGCAGCAACAGGTGATGGCGTACACTCGCGATTGTGGCGACTGCTGAGAAAGTATTGGCTTTGAAGAGTGGATAGAAGAATTGCAAAGAAGGTGCGACTTGCTGGCAACTGACAGCCATACCTTGCGGAGCAGGAAATTGGGGTGAATGTTCTCTTGCACTAGGTGTGCCCCGCATGACGGACAGTTGGACTTGTTCTTCAAATGCGTACTGATGCATTTGTAGCAGAAAGTGTGACCACAGGGCGTTGCAAAGGCATCCTCTATGGTTTCGACACAGATGGGGCAGGCCAAGTCGTCTAAGGAGAGCCCAGAGCCAGTTAAACTAGCAGCTGTTGCCATAGTCATGTTCTATATTGATTCGATCAGCCAATAAGCACACGCATGCTGCGTTTACTGCTTGCAGTCCACTAGCGAACGTTCAATCATCGTGAGGGCCGAGCAGGAATGTTTGCCGATCATCAGAGTGTGGGTATGTGTTCAAATAGTTACATCATATGACATACAAACAGCGGAGACTTAAACATGGCTAGTTGCAGGACACTGCTAGGAGTTCCATCGTGAGGTGCAGCCGAGAGGTCGCTGTGTTGTTTTCCTTGCGCTGGCTACCAAGCACCACGTGCAACAAACACCTTGCAACAGTTGCTGGAGAACATCAACGCCACTGCACCAGCTTGAGCAATAATGACAAGTGCTGCTTTGACCGCCCCCACAACCACCACAAGTCCCACTTGTGTGATCATGACCGCCCAACTGCTCATTTATCAACTCGGGCGCATATTTTAATACAATCTCACCTCTCAGGGCATGCAACCATAATATATGAAAGGCTCATTGGCCATGCTTGTGAGCTGCTGGGCCCATCAACCCTGCCGCAGGGTTGATCTTTCCAAGCTAGTGGCACGTTCAACCCCACCTGCAATTTCTTCAAGAAGTGGCCACAGCTGTTGCAAACTCAGACAAAATCGCGTGAGTGTTTTTATCAATAAATATTGTATGTTTTTCCTGTCTAAAAACCCCTAACAGCTGTTGCTTCAAGCAAAGTTTGTGCTCATGCAGCACCTGGGGCGCCACACAGGCCGGCCTGTGTAGCTCACCGTGACCTGAAGTTCATGTCTGTCTAGGTTGGCAGATAACGTCACACATGGTTTGTCAAGCAGAATGTTCACCAAATCGGATGACCTGACAAGGCACTGCAACTAGACAAGACAATGCAAGTTCACCTGATAAAACAAAGGCTTCCAACTCAAGCTGGTAAACAAGGTAAAAATAATAATCAGTACTTTGCAGCCATAGCATTTACTGCCATCGGCCCCGCGCCTCAAATCTACCCAGCGAATTCAATCCACTTTCGGACAAGGCGGAGTGCATGATTATCCGATCTCAATTGTGAAGGGGAAAACCACCTGAGAACCCCTCCCATACTGGTAAACAATGTGCCAGATGTTCTCTGAGAATGACAAAGGTAGCTACCTCTCTATAGACCACTGGCACCACCCGGCTGGCAGAGACCCCTAGTTGAAAGTCACCAGCCAGGCTGGCACTCCCAGTGGGAGGGAGGCAGGCTTATTCAGCCTGACTATCAGGCTATCAGGCTTATCAGCCTGACTGGGAGGCTCCCAGTGGGAGGCAGGCTTATCATAAGCCCAGGCTTATTCAGCCTGGGAGGCAGGCTTATTCAGCCTGACTGACTGCCGCAGTCTGGCGGTCATCGCTGTGAAATGAATTATGAACAGTGTTGGTGTAGAAACAGATCATCACCACATATGGCCACCAGAAGAAAGGCTAAAAGGTAGGCTTTGTTTCAGCCCGCCTGCAAATCGCGATAGATAAATCTGACTGGCAGTCATCCAGCATCTTTCAGCTGCAAAGACATACTGCAGACATCTTGCGTTGATATGATATTGTCTTTATTTGTACACCAGCACAATGCACAACATAATATGTCCGCTGAAAAACTTTTTTGATGGCTGTCATTCTTGACGATTGTATCCACTGGGCGCTCATGTCAGAACAGCTCTAAATCAGAAGATCAAGCGAGCAAATTGATCAGAAGATCAACTTGATCAGAAGATCAACTTGATCAGAAGATCAACTTGATCAGAAGATCAACTTGATCAACTTGATCAGAAGATCAGAAGATCAGAAGATCAGAAGATCAGAAGATCAGAAGATCAGAAGATCAGAAGATCAGAAGATCAGAAGATCAGAAGATCAAGAGAGCAACTTGAGTTTAAGATCACTGGCATGATGGTGACCAGTGCAACCCTTGCACCCTTGACTGCATCAACAGCAGCAAACTGATGCAAAGCTGCTGTACATAGAAGACCACGGTTGATCAGCAGCCTGCTACTACTGGCATTGTACTGGCTACATAGCCCACTATTACCAGAAGTAGCCCACTGCTACAAGCAGTAGCCCATTCCTACTGGCAGTAGCCTTGGCGAGTTGCCCAGCTAGCTCAATCGTTGGATCATTGACTGCTACTAAGAGCAGTCAGCCACATAATTGCTGCATGCCTCTAATATCGTGTTCATCAGCAAGTACTGCCTGCAGTGCTGATAATAACAATGTTATAACTAATCAGTGCTGTGCACTAAACCTACCCCAAAACTTTCTGCTCCATGCCATGTAGCCGTAAAACTTGTCTGCAGCTGCATTTGTCTGAGGATCACCATTGAACCCATATGTGCTATTTCCAATATTATAGGCCTTAACAGGGTCCACCACGTTGGTCAGCTCAGTACCAGCATTCATTTGACACACCCCGGCAGAGTAGCAAAGGGCTACGATGCCGCTGACATGTGGACATGCCATGGACGTCCCGCTCATTTTGGCGTACCCATTATACCCTGCTTTGTTCAATGGGTATGTGCTTGTGATGGCCTCTCCAGGGGCTGCCAAGATACGAGATGAGATGCCATCGGTGTCTGGAAGAGGTGCAAAGTTGCTCCAGACAGCTGCTGTATCATCTTTGTTGATGTTGGCGTCCGGGTCAGAGACTGCTGTGACAGCCAGGGCTCCTGAGCAGGCGGCCGGGACCTCTGTGAGCAAGGAAACTCCTGCATTGCCTGCAAAACATTCAGAATATGTTGGAAAATGTTGAACAATGTTGAAAAATTTTGTAGTTTTTTAAAAATTTCTGATATAGTTATCAAAGATCATGATAAGTAGACCACATCATGTTGGATTGTCTGCAGCACCCGGCACTGCTGCTAGCTGAATCGCATTGCACCCTAAACAGCCTGAATATATACTATGCTTAAGTACAGTTATGCTCCTATAATAATTGATACCATCAGCCATAGCATTTACTGCCATCGGCCTCGCGCCCGGTGTTTCGCAGGCAGATTATTAATCAATTATTACCATCCTCTTTTACGACAAGGGTAAACCACTGGAAACCCCTTGAAGCGTGTTGACGGGCAGATACTCAGTGGTGACACCGCCACACGGCTGGGGCAAGTATATTTTAGCCCAACTATCGATCACTCCCAACGCGATGGGACGTTGGTAAGGGCGCCCAGAGAACTGAGAAATCCGCCCCGGTTCAGAATCGAACTCGTGCCCTTTTTAGACACCTTTTTAAGTCGACCATCATAACCAGTAGACCACGTGTTTACCGTCCCGCCGGACCTGGCCAGGTGGTATGGTATGGTATGGTGTTGTGTTGCGTTGTGTGGTGTGGTGTGGTACTACATAGTAAGGCATGATGGCGGGTATCAGGTATTGCTCAGCTCAGCAGTACCATGCTATTCTATACAACTCGTGGTACCACTACTAGTGTATAGTATACATGGCATGCAACCCACTCCTGCCCCCTTTCTGAGGCAAGAAAGTCGCTCAGCGATTGATGATGTGGTGCTGATCTAAGCTGCATGTATACTGCTGCAGGGTCACAGCCAGCTGTTGAATATCAGCAGCATTCAGATTGCCACGTAAGGTATTGTGCCGTGCTGATGCTGGGGTCGCAGTACTGCGGGAAGGTCTCCGACAGAAGCGGGAAGGAGCCTGGCAACGGGAGGATATATCCTGCTCATCATGTTGCGACAAACACCCGACTACGATAGTATTTAGCACAGTATGTATGGGGCTCCGTTGGTACATTACAATGTGTGTTGCCATGTATTGCACAATACCTCTCTACTGCTTGGAAACTACGGTGTCGATGTGAGCATAATGGCGGTCGAACCGCTCAGCATGAATTGTTGTCGTCCGCTTCTGAAATGGGGCGCGGGGCCGATGGCAGGATTGCTATGGTCAATGGGTAACTTATATATATATATATATATATATATATATATATTCAGCACAGTATCTGCTGCCTACAAGACCTGAAGTGGATCCGAAACACTGATGATCAGGTGACTCACCATGTTGATGTAGAAGTTGAATTTCTACATTCAGGAAGCTTGTCTTCAAAATGACTGAATAATCAATGTGGAGGTACTACTCATGACTCATCATACATCAATTAAACCCCGCCCTGCAGGGACCACAAATCCTTCAGAACTTCACGAGCCACCTCAAAAGTTGGCATCAAACTTTGGCAACGTCATTGTGAATTGAATAATTACTGACGGGTGGCAGGCTTGCGCCAGGATGGCAGCAAGTACCAACAAAATTATATTACACACGCCTTGAAAGCATTTCTAAACTCACTGAAGTTCATTTAGTATCTATTTAGAATCTTAATCTGGCCACTAGCTGAGTCAGCACACACTTTAAGCCTCCTTTGGCTTCTGGGCACAATTTTCCAAAGTGTGAGAGCTCCTCTGGGTGTGCTATGAGGTTTAGGGTCTGCTGGACACTTTCTAACAGCATGATGCTGCAAGCCATGCTCATGAGGACGACCATCATGAAAATGATCACACTACAGCAGCAGCAGCAGCAGCAGCAGCAGCAGCAGCAGCAGCAGCAGCAGCAGCAGCAGCAGCAGCAGCAGCAGCAGCAGCGAAGGCTGATGAGTCATTTATGCAGAAAATCTGACAAATAGCTTACTTAGCAGGTTGGCTAAACCCAGCAGAAAGATCACAATGAAAACTGCAATGACCGATCTGCAAACACAGCGTAAAATGAGCTAGCGTAGTACAGTTTGAATGTACAAAGCTTGATGGCACAGTATAGAAAAATATCTGCTGATGAAAGTGCACTCACTGAGCACGCTTAATAACATGCCTAATTACAAAAGAAAGCAGCAAATTCGATTTAAGTTATGTCTTTTTGCAACATTTCGAAAAAATAAATAAACAGTATACAAACAGCATATACGTATTTATCTACGCCTGCAGATGCTGACCTTCTTCTGCCCAGCAGTTTGATGAGAATGAAAGTCAGCAGCTGGCTGCCCAGTGTGACAATGAAGCCCATTAGGAACATGACAGCGCCATAATCCACCAGCAGTTGACCAAATCTGCTGTACACCACACAGGCTGATGCTGCAGTGAACATGATCATGGTCGCACTGGTGGCAGCAGCAACCTACAGCAGCAGCAGCAGCAGCGGCAGGTACAAATGCAGTTACAGTAGCAGCATCATTGACTATTCTGACAATGTATGGCATCAGGTTGAGCAACTGATGTTACTGGTGGCCAGCAGCAACTTGTTTCTGGAGAAAGTCAGACCCAATGATAATACTATATTAATATATGTGTCTGATAATAATGCATCATGCATTATCTCGGAGAAACTGCTGTCACTGTACTTTCCGTTCACAGGCTAGTTTAATCTGGCCCCCATATTGTTATTTTCAAATTACTATTATCTTTGGATTATTCGACACAGAACTTTGCCCCTTTTTTTCTTTTGGCCCGCTTTCTTTTTTTTTCTGTCGTATATATATTTTGTTTTGTTGACACAGGCCGAGTCAGTTACCTTACATATATCATACATACTAAATATATAGTATGCATCATCCACCATGCATACGAAACTTACATCAGGTGCTACTCCAAGCTCCAGCATCAGTGGTCCCTTCACCACACCCCCACCTATGCCGAAGAGGCCCGCGATCAAACCCGCCGAGGAGCACAAAGCTGGATACAGCAGCGTGGTTTTTTTGTTCCAGTGCAGCTGGCCTTCTGGCAGCTCAGTGCCGCGGGCAAGCTCATCATGACGGTACTTCCTACAGCAGCAGCAGCAGCAGCAGCAACAATGATGGTGGCAGCGACGACAGTGGCAATGATGTCAGCGGCAGCGGCTGTTGATGTCAGTGAAAATACACAGAGTTTCAGAGTCTTTGCTGTTTTGTGTAGGATTTAAGACACAGGCTGTAGATTAGTCATATCTAAGACATTTCTTCCGTACCCTACCATACAACCTGGCCCCAGAATTTCCCAAGGGGAATATAACTATTAGACAAGATATCAGTAGATATCAAAAAAGAAAGAGTAGAGCAAAAATGGGGCTGCAACAGTTATGATTTTTTTCCTGCACCCACCCCCCTCCCCCCGGGGATGCACTGTTAAAATATTCTGTGATTTCAAAGGCTGACACAGCAACAAGCCAACAGTGATGCCTCTTGAAGCATTCATTTTTTTCCAGGGATTTTCTAAAAGGACATTGCAGTATCTTAAATATTTTTTTTGCAGGAAACTCCAGCAAGACTTACTTCAGCAGTTTCTGCCTGAACACGAGCAGTATGATTGCCACAGGCACCAGCACAGACAGCGTGACCCCCCAGTACTGCAAACTGCCACACACAGTACTGCTCTGTACAATGTCAGCAGCAACAACCCAGGCAGATAGGAACAGCAGCGTGAAGAAGTGCGGCAGCGGGATGTTGGGTTCCTTGACTGCTGCTGCTCCTGCTGCTGCTGCTGAAATATCTTCTTTTGGTGTGTGGGGTGTTTGTGCTGCAGAGACATGTCAGCAGCGGCAGCGGCAGCAGCAGCAGCAGCAGCAGCGGCAGCAGCAGCAGCGGCAGCAGTGGAATGTCAGCTACAGCTGCTGAATGATGTATCAAAACATATAAGCTCCACCTGAGGCTAAATGTTCATAAATTTAAAAAAAATTATCATTTACACCTTTATTGATGTGCAAATGAAGTGCTATAGGGACTCAACATCACAGGGTAACATCACAGGGTCTTATATCAGCCTACCTCTTGTCAGGCTGAGGTCACTCCTATGAGAATATGACACACCCTTTGCTGCTGCTGCTGCTGCTGGCAGCAGTGCATTGCTGTCCTTCCTGCCGCGCTCAACATCACTGCTGCCCCAATGATCCACCACCATCACCCCATCAGGACTGTAAGCCCTTTCTACTGAATGATCCACTGAACCCTGATTTGACAGAAGTACCTTTTCATTGCTGCCACTGCTGGGGTTGATGTAAATGGCAGCAGCAGCAGCGGCGGCAGCAGCAGCAGCAGCAGCAGGAGGAGGAGAATAGAAGTCCGACTGCAGCAATGGCTGCTGCAGATCATTCTGCTCGTCATAACCTGCTTCTAGATCTACCAATCCTGCTGCTGCTGCTGCTGGTGGTGGATCGTCTGTTTCTGATTGGCTGCTGCTGCTGCTGCTGGAGAGTTCTGAGATCAGAGGTGCAGCTATGATGGGTTCTACTACATTGCCAATGACATCCCCCTGTGTGGACAGACAACAGCAGTAACATCAAGAATACTGTGTGTTATATATGACATCTCCTTTTTACATACATACATAAGCTTTTTACATACATAACAAATGAAATACATAATAAAGTGAATTCGTGAAATAGTAAATGAGTAAAAATGAAGGAGGGGTCTTACCATATCTGATGTGTGTATGCGTTTGTTTCAAAATCTTCTCACACATAGGTGACCAGAATTTCCAATTATCAAAGAAGCTGAGCTATAGCTTATGAGATTTGATATTCTATGAGCTATATAACGCAACTGAAATTCTTGTGACCATAAAAATAAATAATACAAATACATCCCTCAATTGATTTGATGTAGATATTTATAATATATTCAATGCTTATTACAATTCTTACCTGGCACAGAATGGCGCAGGTAATCAGATCCAGGAATTGACCCTGAGAATTCTCCCTCAGAGCATGTGGGGTCAAAGGCACAGCATTACCAACATCATCAACAGCATCATCATCACTATCAGCAGCAGCAAATGCACTCGCTTCATGCTGCTGCTGCTGCTGCTGGAAGCTGGCATGTACTTGAGCAGCAGCAGCAGCGGCAGCGGCAGCAGCGGCAGCAGCAGCGGTGGGAGTTGGTGTTCGTGGGAGTTCTGCCAGAAGTGGCGCACTGAGTCGGCTGAAACTTCTGCTGAAGCTGTTGGTAAAACTTCGGCTAAGGCTGCGGTTCAGCGACCGTGGATTTGTCCGTGAGTTCTTCCTGGAATCAACAGTCCTGATAGTCAGGCTGGTCCTGACAGGCGCATCAGCCAGCCTGGACTGCTGCTGCTGCTGCTGCTGCCAGGCTGTTGGGCCAAATTGCAGTTGATCTGGATCGGCACTCCCTGCTGCTGCTGCTGCTGCTTTTGCTGCTGCCCTGGCAGCTTGTTTTGCTGATTTGATCAAGGCTGTTTCTTTGGCATATGCCTGGCGACCTTTTTGGTAGAGTCTGATCCCCATGAATATTATAAAAGCTGTTAAAAGGTAGGTTGTCAAGTAGTTGGGCAGCAACTGCATTGCAGGCAACAAATGCAGCAGATCATTTAACACTGTGTCTGCCTGAGCAGGGAATTGTTCAGTTGAAAAGTAGTTGCAAACTATATATAATGACCCATGACTAACTATCAATAGTAAAGAAAATATCTTTCGGCAAGCCTTGATGATGTATTGAACAGAACAGTGCTGCTATTACTGCTGCTGCTGCTGCTGCTCTGCTGTTGCTGCACTCTGTGAGTTATTCTGATGTCACATCTAGTGGATTAAGAACGTTGTTGTTCTACCGTTTGATTTGGATGGAAATAAGAAACGAGTAGATAAAGTAAAATAAAGAAGTAGATAAAGTAAAGTAAGTCATTAAATAAGATAAAAGAAAATAAACAAGTTAATAGAATAGAATAAACAAGTAAATAGAATAGAATACACAAGTAGTTTATATCATGATGAAATAAGCGATGAAACATGAGAGTGATTTTGCCCTAACCACCTTGTTCAGGATAGCTCCAAGCAACGCCCCGGCAATGGTGGTTGGCTCCATCATCAGAATAAGTTCCCAGTCAATCGTCCTGGTACCATTGCTGCGGTGGCGGTTTACATTGCAGATGAAGTTGGCTAAGGAACCTCCCTGAGATGCAGTAGCAGCAGCAGCAGCAGCAGCAGCAGCAGTGGCAGCAGCGGAAGCAACGGCAGCAGATGTGTCAAATCTCCTCACAGTGTCAGTAAACTTCTGCTGTTTCTGTGTCAGGTACTGCTGGCTTGTTACTGATCATTTCAATCATGATCAGATGAGATGATGATCAGATGAGATGATGATCAGATGAGATGATGATCAGATGAGATGATGATCAGATGAGATGATGATCAGATGAGATGATGATCAGATGAAATTTGATGAGGTGTACTTCAACATTGCCAGGCAACGCAGGGGGATATTTAGCAGCTGCTGTTGATCATGAACCCTGATAATCTGCGGTGACTAGGTGCCGCTGCTGCTGCCGCTGCTGCTGCCGCTGCTGCTGCTGCTGCTGCATTCTAGGACTTGTAAACACCAGGGACGCCTTACCAGGACCGTAACGTTGCTCATTGCCACCGCTATCGGCGTAGGCCATCCTGCATATGCACGATTTATGTGAGTCATCGTAACACTGCGCGTGCTTGAAGTGGTTGCTGCTCTTGACCCAGCTGCAGCAGCACATGCTGTAGCACATGTTGGGACTGACTCACGCAACCAGATGACCCTATGCTATCGCGCAATATCAGCAATGAGTAAATCAGCTACTACTGTGTGCCATTACAGCGCGCAAAAAGGCTCAAATTGCCGTCAGACGAGTTTCAGTCCAGTTGACAGTGGCGCAGATGGTAACACGTGATGTATCCACACCTCGAACAAGGATGAAGCACGGCACGAGTACAGCTCCTCCTCCTATTCCCGCTCCACCAGCAAGTGATAGACACACCGCAAAGATCAGGAACGTAGCTATATCCAATCCGTCGAGGGGCCACAGCTTCAGCTTTGGGTTTTTCGGTGAATTTGGCACGCTGTCTGGATATAGGGCACCTAATACCCTGTATATATCACGATTACCATGTCGAGTGGACTCTAACAGTGCGGCACCAGCAAATGCCAGGCCACACAGGCAAGCTCCAGCAACAAACCAAGATCGCTTCATTTTGACACCGCCATAACAACAACACAACACGGTTGCAGCATATGTCTGCATCGCCAGAGCTAGCACGGGTCTCAGAGTCACGTAACTGGGTTCGCCGTTCCGCGTCCAAGGGAACGTTTTGGATCCTGTCAGTTCCAAACAGCAGGAACGCCAAGCCCCGCATGCCGATCAGCGATGCAATGTTTGATGAACTCATCTACCTAAGTCTTCATTTGTGGCGGGTGGCCCGGGCAGGCTCCTTTTCAGCATAACCCTAGGAGCGGAACCCCCAAGGAGCTCTTGAGTGGCCAGGAAATGGACGGATCCCTGCAGGCAAAATGAGCAGCAGCAGCAGCAGCAGCAGCAGCAGTCAGCTTTGACGGTTGCCACCGGCATCACGATTGCCATTGAAAAATGCTTGCTGCTGCTGCTGCTTAATTGTGTACACTATCATAGTACTGTGTTACTGGCCTTGAAAGCAACATTGTCACAACGGTTGCAGCACTGGAAGTGGTGCCGCAGCACGATGTGAAAGAAATGTAGCCATGCAACAAGTGGAAATGCTATGGCAAATGCGCTGACATGCGTTGAGGGCGCCATCATGGCACACCAGGCCGGTGTTATGCTTGTGCCTGCGTTGTCTGTCCTGGCTGTCTATCCAGCTGCCACTGACGTCCTGCACCAAGTATTACCTGTGAAAAGGAGGAGAGATGTGACATTGTGACTCATTTATGAGCCTGCATGGCCCATGGCCCTCATCATGAGTCATTTAAGGATGACAGTCATTGTGACACGCTGTCAGATTGTCACAACCTGCCAGGGCCTGCCCCGTGCATGCACAGTCACTGCGCAGTGACACTGTTAAGGTTTTTTCAGACAGAAATAGAAATACAATGAATGAACTCACTTTAATTTGCTTGAGCGCTGGGATTTTGAACACTGTGGGGATATTACTACTACTACTACTACTACTACTACTACTACTACTACTACTACTACTACTACTACTACTACTACTACTACTACTACTACTACTACTACTACTACAAGTTACCTCAAGGGTTTCCACCCGTAAGGAGCCAACCAATGGCTCATGGGGGCAAAAACAGAAACAAACACAGGCCAGATTCAATCCGGCAGAATGTCTGCAAGTTCGACTTGCAGAATATCATCAAACTCCACCTCCAACTCAGACTCTGAAAGAGGATGCAAAACATGCATAGGTGTATT